>CAJUYI010002391.1:4590-32485 GCA_910591695.1 Galerucella pusilla
GTACTAAAGTCGCGCGAAACACGGGAAATCACGCGAAATTACGCGAAATCTGGAGAAATTACGCGAAATCATGCGCAATCACGCAAAATCATGCGCAATCACGCGAAATTACACTATTTGCGAAATACTGTCACATTTTTTGGCATAGTGGTTCACCCCTCGAATTGGTCTAAAATTTGTTTTACCAACCAAACATTTCAGTTGTAAAATAATCATACTAATAAGCATTATCTTTCCGCTTTACGAAGAAACAAGTACGATGCTGTGCTATTGTTATTGGATTAACTAGTAAGTTTTGGCCTTCAATCATTCATGTTGGCATAAGGCTTGGAATAATTTTCGTCATTTTTGTGGGCCCCACTCCAAATTTTCCGAATCGACTGAGCCCTAAATCATAATTTTTGGTTTCCTTGATGACGAGTGTGTGCCGTCAGGCGCTATTGATAATTTACGTTACGTTTGGCAACGCCGGCGCCGCATCCGCTATTAATCGAGCCCGAGAGAGCAGAGCGAGCTCATAGAATTTCCAGAAGCCCGTATTCGACATTCGCGTCGCTCGTCGAGAAGTTTCGCGAGGGCTCTTTGACAGTATTGGAGTTTCTTTAGTCCTATTTCCCGGAGGAATTTTAGGATGTCTGCAGGCTTCAACTTAGTCAAATGTTCCTCTTTTATCCAGTAATCTCCTAGGTGCTGTGCTCTAGGATTCTGAAGTGCTGTGCAGTTGGAAAGTATGAGGATGGAGGTTTCTTCTTCCATTCCACAAAATCTGCATTCATCTTCCTCCTCCTATTTTGAGCTTTTTCAGGTGCACATTCAGGCGACAATGTCCCGTTAGGATCCCTGTTAAAATTCTTAGCGCAGTTTTACTTTGACTTATGCATTCTTTTGATCTCAGCAGGTTGTAGTCACCCAGAAGAGTCTTTGATTGTATAAGCTCTACTAGATCTTTCCAATGGTCAGATCTTCTCTTTTTCTCGGCTTTACTTATTTCTTCAAATATTACATTGGGGCTGATTCTGCAAAAGGGTTCAGGCCCCCAGAAAGGTATTTTAGTCCCCCTCTCTGCTAGTTCATCTGCTATTTCATTTCCTTCTATTCCAGTGTGTCCTGGAATCCATAGTAAGGTGACTATGTTGTTCTCGCCTAGTTCATTGAGTTTGTCTAGGCATTCCACACCATTTTGGAACTGATTACACAAGATCTCAGTGCCTTAATGGCTGCTTGACTATCCGTCATTATGATAATTCTTTGTCTTCTGTATCCTTTATCAATATTGAACTGGGCGCACTTTCTTATGGCGTGGATTTCCGCTTGAAAGATACTTGGGGTTTTTCACAAGCTTTCAGAGTGTTTGGTTCCTGGCCCGAACACTCCTATCCCAGTTCCTTCTATTGCTTTTGAGCCGTCAGTGTACCATTGAATGGCATTCTTTCCAAGTCTGGTAATGGTATTTGGATCCCATTCCTTGTGTCCATGTGTCTTGTAACTAGTGCCAATATATTTACAATGGTGTTAAATAACAAAGTATTGTACAGCGCTTGCGCTTTGCTACTATACAGTTGGCAAGTTGCATGCAAAGCACATATTTTATACATTATACATATGCAACACTTTGTTGGACACAACTATATATGCGTATTGCTGGTAGGGACGCCCTGACAAAATACTAAACCTGTAAGTGCGCCGCAAACTGAAAAAGTTTGAGAACCCCTGGACTAGACTATTGAAAAAAATACAAAAAGTTTGGGGTGATTTGTTATACACTGTGTCAATTTTGAGACTTACTCAAAACTATCTCGAAAAAGTGCAGCACCTTCCTGTATCTCCCAAACTAAGAAGGTTAGAGAAAAGTTACATTTGGGTATATTAAGTATTTCTTAACGATCTATTATGCCTCTAATAATATACGGTACTTATTTACGGGACACCCTGTATAATATTGTTATTTTTATTGCTGTACCTGTACGTTATTTTATTTTCATGAAAACCTGTATTGTAATATGAATTCGAACAATGCAGTGCACCTGTTTTAAGCATGATATTTATAGTGGATTAAATAAAATAGATACATCAATAGTCGGTAAAATATTGACTCTAGTAATGGAGAGTGCCGAGATGAATGAGTATGTCGGTCGTAACAACGTAACAACGTTCGTTTTAAGCGCTTATGCACATTCACTGAAATCATTGAAAAGTCATTTAGTTGAATTTATTAGTAATTTGTTTATTACAGTAAAAATTTCATGAATATTTTGTAAGTTTTGAAAAATGATTGTTTTTCAAAGTTAAATTTCTATTACATCGCCTCAAAACTTTTCGTTCATCTATCGCATGTCGCGTTACAATCGCGTTTCCAATATTAACTCAATAATTGGAAAATGGTTAATCTAATCTAACATGAGAGGAATCTTCTCCATAGATAACCTTAACAGGAAAAATTTGACAACAAAACACATGGACTCACACAATAAAATATTATTAACTTTACATCATGGTCAATTTTCACTTGCATCACACTTTGATAATTTTTATTATTGTAAAATTGTTTTGTACTAAAACATTTCACAAATTTGTTCGTTTTTCACTCTATATTTTCTTTTTCTGTGTTTATATAAATAACAATAGATTTTTTCATTGGACTATAATTCTATTCACCCAATAACTGCTGTAAAACATAATGCAATTTTAATTTTGTTGTCTATTTAAATATTAAACGGTTTGTGAGCATCGAATGATTATAAGTTATTTAACAAATACGATGCGAAATTAGAGCCGTTAATATAATGTATACATCTGCCTTGTTAATATGGGTTAACTAAGGGATATCATCAAAGGACTAACGCTTTAAGCGCCAGATGCGAATTACCCTTTGTGTCATGTATATATACACATATACAACGCCTATAATATACACACACATACACACTGCCATATTTGCCCTAAAGGGAGCAAAGCCAAAATCCCTCACTTTGTTTACATATTATTGAAAAAAAAAAGCTCTGTATCAATTTGAGTACAAACTCATTCCTCATCCCTTGATATTCGTTGTAGAGATGGGCGTTTTTGCACAGTTAAATATTTTTATTTTCATACATTTCGAAAACCATCGATTATATTTTATAGCTGTTTCTATTGTTTCACCAACAACTTGCCTTCTGTGCCTTAAATTTAGATTCTCTTTCCATATTACACGTGTAAACTGCTCATTTATTCAGTCTAGGTCCTGCAAAACAACAAGACTGCCGACAATGTTGCAGGTCAATTTTGCTCACCTCTAGGAATAAAAGAAATGTCATAGACAACAAAATGAGCATGGTACCAGGGCTTATACAATCAAAGACTCTTCTGGGTGACTACAACCTGTTGAGATCAAATGAATGCATAAGTCAAAGTAAAACTGCGCTTAGAATTTCAACATGTTTATAAGCATGTACGATGCCTGCCTACAGCAAGGTGTATTTCCGTCTCGATGGAAGCAGCAAAGGTTGGTTCTTCTCCCAAAAGGGAAGAAACCACCGGACGACCCATCATCTTTTCGTCCACTTTGCATGCTGGACTCGGAAGGGAAGAACTTGTAGCGGATAGTAGCGGACAGATTGGAGCAATACATCGATCCTCAACTTTCCGAATTCCAATTTGGATTCAGGAAGGGGAGATCAACTATCGACGCACTGGAACTCGTCACGAACATCGCAAAAGAAGCCATCTAAGGAAAGAGATGGAAAGGCGGTTCCAAAAAGTATTGCCTCATCGTCACCCTGGACATCAAGAACGCGTTCAACTCGGCCCGCTGGGATCGAGTCTTAGAGGCTCTTGAGAAAATGGGTGTGCCCTACTACCTACGAAGAACGGTCAGATCGTACTTCAGCGATCGACTCCTACACTATGAGACAGAGCAGGGACCAGCGGTGCATAGGGTCACGGGAGGGGTACCTCAGGGCTCTGTCCTGGGGCCACTCGTGTGGAACGTGATGTACGACGGTCTACTCCATCTGGAATTACCGACGAACACAACACTCGTGGCTTTCGCGGACGACGTAGCGGTTGTCCTGGTTGCGAAACATCTGGAGGAGCTGGAAGCCGCATTCTCCACCACCATCAGGGAGATAAGACAGTGGATGCGATCGGCAGACCTGTCTTTGGCGGAGCACAAGACCGAGGCACTCCTAGTGAGTGGCCGGAAGAAAATGGAGACCATCACCATCAGGGTAGGCGACATCCAGGCGACATCCAGTCGCAACCCCACATTCGGTACCTAGGAGTGGTCCTGGATGCGAGCCTCAACTATAAGGAGCACATCGAAAGCGTGAGCAGGAAGGCATCAGCAGTTCAAGGGGCGCTTTCACGAATAATGCCCAACATCGGAGGCCCCAGGCGAATCCGGAGACGACTATTGACAACTGTAGTCACCTCCGTTTTGCTATACGGAGCACCAGTGAGGGCACAATCGCTGCAGTTAACAACTTACCGCAAGACAATGTCATCAGTCCAGCGGCTTTCAGCGATCAGAGTGGCGTCAGCATACCGAACGGTATCAAACGATGCAGTCAACGTCGTGGCATCATGCCTGCCCATTGACATCCTGGCAGGAGAACGACAACGCTAACACAACAGGAAGAAGGAAGAGCAGAGAAGGGTCCTCTATGAAGAGGAGAGACCCGAGAGTCTCCGTCTCTGGCAAGAGAGATGGGACGGCTCAACTAAAGGTCGGTGGACACACCGACTGATCCCAGATGTCACCAAATGGGTCACGGGGAGGTTGACTTGGCATGGATGCTTTCGGGCATACTTGCACAGATTCAAAAGGAGTGACTACCCAAACTGTCACCATTGCCGCGATGTGACCGAGGATGCGGAGCACGTGTTCTACCAATGCCCCTTCTACGAGGGGACACGGGCGGAGCTAGAGAGAAGTTTGGACCATTCCATCAGTCCAGAAGATATAGTGGAGTGCATGCTGAAAAGTCAATCGGCATGGAACAAAATTGCAGAGTACGCGGAGTCCATCATCAAGGATCTTCGCAGCACGTACGAAGATTAGCAGTATATAATAAGAACGCCCCTGCGAAGTAGTATTTACAAAAAATGCCGCCGGGGAATTACCGTTCCAGGAGCAGGTTTTGAGGTGCAGGGAAGGTAAAAATCCCACATAACTCGTCTGGCAGGTTGGAGGTTATCCAGACGAGTACCTTTTGAAGGTTCCCCCCTGTACCTCGTTAAACAAAGCAAAAAAAAAAACAAAAAAAAAACATACATACATGGTACCAAAAAATGGAAAAGCTTTAAGCAAAAGAAACCTACTAGCATACCTTTTGTTGGAGTTAGTAATAAAAAATACAGTTTCAACATCGTTTATTTGTAGTAGGAGGTAACAGTATTTAAATAACTACATTACCTCCAGCTGGCAGGCACCTTTGAGAGAAAATTTGCATGAAAATGGACATACTCTCAAATAAAATATTGATATTCTGGATATTCTCTTATTGTTCGGTTTGATTTATCTCGTTTTCAGGTAAAGGAAAACTCGGGCATGAAGCCCGTATTTCGTTGTAACAAAAAACGCTGAATAATGGTTACTTTCACCCAAAATAAATTTTCCCCACTTATATATTGCTTTATCCGATTTAGGACTTGACGAAAATAAAGTTGCTTCACCGGAACTAACTGTTTTTTTTTTTCGATAATAGGAATACTACAAAATTAAACTCGCTATTTCCTTTTTTTTTAATTAGATTTCAGATTTGTGACACATTGTGCATCGTCGTTTTCTGTCTGGCAACAGGGTACGGTAAAATATTGGACTAGCCATCTGTCGGCCAGAAATGGTGCAGCCAGCGGACCGTATAGTATGGGATGTACGGCACGGTCGCTGACGTTTTATCCTGATGCTGATCTAGGGTTGGACGTGGACTAGAGACAAATTGCGTTATTGAAATTTTATCGCGTCTACTAGCCTGACTACTGGGTTGAAGAGAGAGACTCTCTCGTTTGATGGCGAAACTAGAAATAAAAGTCGTTGTTGTAACGATTATTTGGAATTAGGATGATTTTAAACATTTCCGTTTGCATCGTTAGTTACGACTCGTTCGAAAAGAAATTGCGATCAAAAATAAATAAAAAGTAAAGACAGAAACTGTTTATTTCACACACAAAAACGAAGGAACAAATACAAAAATTGTTTAATGTTGTGATTTCAGTGCTCATTTTGTAAAATTACTTGGAAAACGTTCTAATCTACACCAATATTATAAAAAGGAAAGATTTGTATTTTCGTATATGTAACGAATAAACTAGAAAACCACTGGACCGATTTCAAAAATTATTTTTCCGTCAGAAAGCTACATTTTGGCACGATTGGTCTGTTTTTAATTTACCAACATTGTTACCATGGAAGTAGGTTGTAAGTTACTTACTTACTCTCGGGCCTTTTATAAGTAAAAATTTGGGATTTCTGCAATATTTTTATTTAAAATAAAAAATAATGCATATTAAAATTGATAGAACAGTTTGATTGAGGTATAATTATTGGAAATAAAAGACATTTCACTTCGTTGGTAATGTACTTTTTGATGTACGTTATTGGAAATCTGAGGACCTCCACTTGGTATGAAACGAGATATGAAACTACTTGGAGCACCAGTAGTAACAATTGGCAGTAACAGTTTTTCGATCTTGCAGAATAATTGTTGCTACACTGGATAACTTCCATCAGTTTTGGTTCATCTTGGGACACCCAAACAGCCGACTGACTATTTGTCCTATCCCATTGCGACCTTTGCAGATCTATTTTGGTCCTCCCTATATTTAGAGCTCGATACCCAGCTTTATTCTTTTTATTAGACCTATTAGCATGGATACTGCCACCCTTGCGTAGCTCTCTGCCCTCGCATTTTCTTCTCCGAGTATGTGAAACCGCATCCACAGAGGATGTGCTGCGCGGTTTCGTCTTCTTTCTGTCAGAAACTACATAGGCTGTCGTTACCTGCTATTCCAATTGTGTGCATATGCTTCTTCAGCCTACAATGTCCGGTCAGCATTCCCACCATCATCCTCATCGTTTTTTGACTTTGACATAGCAGGTCGTGTGACAGTGTGGCAAAAGAGTTTTTAAGGAATAATTTATCGTGCCTTAGTCCTGGGGCTCAATACCACCAGCGCAAAGCCTGGCTGTTTATCCTTAGTTAGGCATTTAGCAATTCCACAGGAAGTCTCTGGCCCTATCATCACCTTCGTTGCTCCCTGCTTGGCTAACTCATCGGCCATTTCATTACTGTGAATATTCTTTAAGTTTTTGGCGTTTATATCAGTTTATAGTTTGTTGACCCAATTTGACTATGACTGCATTCTGTTCTTCCGTCGACAGATGAGGTATCCAACGAGGAACGAAATATTTCACAGATAATTCCTTATGGGGAAATTATTGGATTGTGGTTTTTGAAACGCCCAATGATGTTCCAATTTCACGTTATGTGACCTGTTGATCTTCTTGGATCACCTCACGTACAGCATCTACATATGGTGCTTCATTGCCAAAAATAAAAAACAACTAGGCAAGGCATTGTTGTTAAGACATCTTCGAAAATTGTAAAAAAAATTTCTTGGCTTGATTCCATTTCTTGACTTTCACCAACTTTAAAATTTTCTCCATATAATTTTCCATGCTTTCATTGTAAGTAATGTGATAAACAAAATACTGTTGCCAAATCTACATCTAAGAATTCTGTATAAACAAAAAACTGCTGCATGCGAATCTAACCTAACTGTTGGTTCCTCTAACACTAATACCTTTCAAAACCATGATTTTAGCGCCTTGGTAAGAACGAACTTCCCAGGCAAATGCTAAACAATTTATGGGACCTGGTTCTCACCAAACACGTACTCGTCTCGAATCTGGATAAATTCAAAATCAAGATTCATCTCTGAATAGCACGTTAGCCCAAATGGGGCCTGTCCATAAAATGCTCTTGTCTATGCTTCTGAATTTCTTCCCGTTACTGGAGTAAGTCTAAAAGATCGTCTGGCACGTGGGTTCTTTCCATGCAATCTATGACACTTCTACCTCTTGGAGTCTACGTTAAAGCTCAGGAGCAGTAACATTTTGATTTCTTCTGTCACTACAAAAAACGTTGAATAACGCTTTGGGTGTTACCAATATGTATAGCTTCCAACCCAGCTCCAAGTAGAGTTTTAGCCAGCACCATTCCATCGCAAGTTACCCCTGATTGTTAACACTATACAGTTTCAGAAAATGTACATTTTTAGTGACAATTGATTTCCGGAAATCCTTTTTCGATACCAAAAAAGCAGCACCAAAAAATAGCAGAAAAGGAAAACGATATACAGTATTTTCATTTCTGTTCCAAGGTACAATCATTGATGTTTCTACATTTTCTCCTTTTTATTATATAAATTAATGAAGAAAGATTGAAATGTGAAACGTTATCCAAGTTTCTTTTATTGAATCAGTTCGGTTGTGATTAATTTCTATGTATACACTTGAATAAACTTCATCGATAATTAAAACACAGAATAAACTTTATACTATATAAACTTGGTCTTCGGAAAACGCTTTTTCCATTTTGATTTTTTAGTTTTATTTCAAGATTAAATAACGGAAGTTCTACTACTTCAAATAAATCCTTTCTTTGATTTTCAAATTTCCAATTAATACTTCGAACACTCCGCAACTTCGACATCAAAACGATTTCTGTTTTGTGAGTTTAAACAAATTTTTAGCATAATTAAATTGTTCAGTGTCGAGATCCTTTTAATGCGAGTGGAAAGAAAAAAATAAAATTGTCTGTGAAAACTTTAGGCTTAAAAATAGGTTAGGTTTTGAGCTATATTTTATCAATCGACCTCAAGTACCGCTTCAAAAACGTTATGCAAAAATCTTAGCGACATCTAGAGCGTATAATAGCATGACATCACTTCATGATATCCATCCATCAACTTCTCCTCTCTTCCTCAACTTTTTAACCCGGAGAGAGGCTACTATAATCAGTAGAATACGAATCAGCCACACCAAAATCACACACGGATATCTGATGTCTTCAGAAAATCTTCCCGTTTGCTTTAGCTTCAATAATAGAATGACGGTTAAGTACATACTGACTGACTGCAAACAATTTTCTGCTATATACATATCAACGATTTGACCTAATACCTAACCTGCTGACAGCCTCACCGAGATCAAGAAAGTCTTGGGTACAGTTTTTGAAAGCTACTCATCTGTACCATAAAATCTAATTTAAAAATAGTAATAATTGTTATTCAACTCATGTGAATATTTGTAACTGTTCTTTTCTGCGCCAATGACCAGCGTTGTCGAGGCACGTTAAGCTAAAACAGATGAAATATGTTTTAAAATTTCTTAGCTCTGTCCATTTACCCTCCCTGCCTCAATGGCAAAATCATAATCATTAGCCTTTAATATATTATCAATATTGAACTTAGCACATTTTTCTTTGGCTTGAATTTCCGCTTGAAAGATACTTGGGGTTATACCCAAGCTTTTAGACTGTTTATTTTTTGGCCCTCACTTTCTTATCACATTTCCTTCTCTTGTTCTTGAGCCGTCTGTGTGCCATATTGAATTGTTTCAAAGTTTGCTCGTAAGGATGTTAGGATCCTATAACTTTTTGTCGCTTATTCCGGAGGTAAAATAATATACGAAAATGAAATTTGAAAGAACTGCGAGTATTTCATGAGTCTATAAATAACAAAGGTTAACTAATTATTGAATCTTTTGGGTTCTATCTCATAATGGAATGTGATATAACGAACGCACCTTGCCCACTAAAAGGAGCACATATTATACCGTCTTGACACGCTTACGTTTGGGTCATACACGCCGTACCCACGAGTATCTCATTGAAAGGGATAATCCACCATGTGTGCAAGACATGTAATCTTCAAACTAGTGTTGAACATGTATTAGTGCAGTGTCCGTTTTTTGAAATGAACGGAAAAACGTGTAACGCACCACGCTTCATAGATTTATTAGTGAAGTTAGTCAGTTTATGTTTAACAAAAAGAATATTATTCAAAAATCACACTGCAATCTAATTTTTTCAATATTATTTTATTCGCCATAGTTTTTAAAGTGCTCTCTTCCAAAATATGCTACTATTTCTATTAATAATACTCATGAAGATAACTGGAACAAAACAATATGAAATTTATCTTCAAATCATATTACTTATAAGTAGTTGAACTTTGATTAAACTATTTGGTGAGAAACTGCTACATTTTATCATTATCATACTAAAAACCTCGATTTTTATCAACATTCTTTATGAGCCTACTGGTATGGATGATATACCAAATTAACTTCGTTTGTGTATCAATAAAAACCACTTTCAAAACCCGAAAGCAAAAAAAAACTAAATCAACATTCCCATACGTGAAATGAGCAGTAACGCCCTTAATTATCATTATTTCCTGCTACCGCATTTCCTTACATGTTTTCGTTGGTAGCGATAATTATTGTTACCGTATGTGTCGCAATTACGCCATTATTGGCACGCTTGCCGTAAATGCAAATTCCGATATTGTCACCTTTCATTATAAATAATAAATGATTGCAACGATAGCGATATAGGGGTGAAATTGTTCCTTTTTATCAAGATTGTTGCCGGTGATTTTATAATCTAACATATTCCAGGAGTATTGAAGTGAGTGACTACTGACTATATAAAAATCAAGAAAAGATAGTGCAATACTTAAGAATAAATAGTAATAGATGAAATTTATTTATTCTTCGGTTGATGAAAAGATAATACGCAAGAAAAATAAATACGGACGAAAATAAATGTAATATCCTGTACATAAATAACTATTAGAGCCAATGAACCTGTAAAATTGATCCTTTTGTCGTTATTTTACGTTGAATACACCAATTCGATTACTCTTCCCAAAAAAGTCACCTTCCACTAACCAGGATAGTCGCCCGACATTGTCGATTCATGTCGGGTTGAATCGAATGCCCGAACCAAGTCGGTACGAATAAAAGGAAGTCGAATCGACGATCCACATATACTGACAATGTGAACAAGTTGAAACTCGAACAGGTCGAATGGGATTTGCCGCATAATGTGTACGCAGCTTAATAAAACGCATAGCTATTGAGTAATTAGCGAAACCCTTTTTAAAAATGAATTTTTGAGTGGATAACTCAAAAAATATTGATTTTCCAAAAAACTACACACATTTTTTTATTTAAAACTCTGTAATTTCGATTTTGGTATTTTGACAGCATCATCTTATTGTTTGAATACTACAATTTAATTATTTTTTTCTTTGTTTTAGGTAAGCTGAACCATGAACTATTAAATAATCCTACGATTGGTGAGTTGAATTTGTCATTTTGATTAGACTTGCCGCTTAAAAAAAATCAAATTGTAACTGAAGGAGATGATATCAGCATAAAATTTCGAGTGCTGTTCTGGAATCCATTCGAAAATTTAGGAAAATGATTGGCGGTGAATATATTTTTGATTAGGAACATAATACCCCAAATAACCAGGTTTCATTTTTAAACAGCAATTGTGTCGTTGGTCTGCGCGAATACACCGACAAAAACACCAATATTTTCATTACCTTCAGGAGCCGGCGCTACGACCTCGAGAATGAAATGCAATCCGTATATTGAATTCATAATATTCCATTATTATCATTCTAGAGGACGTAATATTAACACCCCACTTTCTTCCTCGGCAGACCGCCAAATTTCCGACCAAAAAGGAACAAATTCCATTACGGTTTCATTCCTCTATTTCCTTATCATTTAGTGTATGTTCCTAATAACATTTTAATGTTCAAGTTGTGTATCTGAGAAGCCTGTAGTGGTATTCATTCTATAAATTTGTATAAATTCAATGAGTTGCATTATTAGCTTTGTTCGCGGGTCTGATTACGAACTAATTCAGGGACTGATCGCATGCGCATTTTCAAAATTGTCGTTCGGGGTTTGCTCAGTTCTGAATTTTTAGTAATAGTTCTGTGTTCGCGGGTCACAGTGATTCAGTAAATTATTGATTCGTAATCAGTCCTAGCAGTTCTCTGATTTTGGTAAGGACTGATAGTTCAGTTCGGCCGCTCATGCGCAAATGATCGATATGTTAGTTGTTTCATTCATATGGTTTTATTTTAGTACATTTTATCTTATTTTAGTTGTTTCACTTGTTTATTGCATAGACCACGTTTATTGTTTGCTTTGTTGTCTTTGTTGTCTTTGTTGTTAATATAACAATAAATTACACATATTCAATTATTTACCTCTTTCTGCTTCGCACATTTTGAGTAAATATTTTCTATAAAAACTAAAATCTGTATACAACACAAAGAAAAGGGACAAAGGGAATCACAGTGGAGGGAATGGCGAAAAAAGTTACAGTTAGCTGTCAGAAGTGTGGTGTTTTGTTTTCTTCAAGTCCTGAAAGGTAATCACACAGGGTGATCTGTGGTTCTCTAAGATTTAAGATCGTTCGCGGTATACTTGGAACTATTTGCTGGTTCGGAACTAAGCATGCGCTCTAGACAATGTACCTACAGTTAATTCCAGACTGATTCGGAATCGGTTCGGATTGTGACCCGCTTTCAAAAACCGAGACGCATCAGTTGTCTTGTGCTATTATTTTTCCAAAATAAAGTTAAAAAATCCGAAGAAAGCGGATTAATTAATTTGATGGCTAAAAATATTAATTTTATTAAAATCTACAATGCTTTAAGCAGACAGCGTCCATGTAGAATGTATTTATAACGTACATCGATACAAAATAAAATTACACAGTAATAAATAGGAACATTAAACAAATAAATTGCATTAAGAAAAATGTTCAACCACCCGGGGACGTATTAATGATAGAATTGATATGATTGATTCTCTTCCAAGTCACTTTTATTTGTTATTTTTCCCTTTCCCGCTGGAATGTGATAGGCAGGCGGTCCACCACGAAGTTTTTTTTTTTCGTTCCACCATTGGCGCAGCATGGAATTCTTCAATCGGGGTTATTATAAAAACAAAGATACAAAACCATATTTTTCGTCAATCTTCACAAAAAATGACATTTTACGAATTGAAAACATTGTCTAAGTGTTTTTTAGAAATAAATTAGCTCGGAATTTAGCTATGTCCCTATCTGACACTTACAAAACTAGACAATCGATGATTTTCTGAAGTTTAAGATTGCAAACAATTGTTGTCAAACTTTAAAAGCCTATTCCCTGAAAATAGCTTTGATGGGACCTGAACCAGGTCAAAAACAGGCAAAAGGGATATTACGACGTTCAGCTAACTTTGCTGAATTGCTTCTGGTCTGATCCGAGGTCTGATCCCACAGTTAACACAGAAAATCTCACTTGACATTGCTCACCATCTATGTAAGATGAAAAAAATAGAGATAGTGGATTAAAATTATGCGTTAATGGTTACTTTTACGTGAGATGATTGGCTTTTGTTTTGTTTTCATCAGTTTTTGTGGTTTTATGTTTTTAAAGTGTTGATTGACAAAAATTCCAAAAATAAATCATGAAAAAACCTAGGGAAACACATATAAAACTATTCTTATTACGAAGGTGATAAATTATTGCAAACTTTCAATTTTGGTAAGCAAATTTGACTACATTTCGCCAAAATGTTAGCTGCACATTTGTGGTACCTACTAGTAATAATAGAGTACACGCATATTTCATATTTTGCTTGGATATTAATTCACAATAGTAAATATGATATCAAAAAATTACTAACAATAGGAAATAAACCAGTTTCCATTGGAAATTACTCCCAAATTTTAAAATAAAATTCAAATTTCAATGCACTTTCCGACCACAACCCGAGGATTTCCGAACGCTACCGATGATACGTGTGATGTCATATCTCATGTGTTTACTTATGTCAATATGGCCGGTATTGCATTAGGTTATGTGTAGTTGTGTGTTTATATTGTATTTTAGTCAACTATTAATTATTGCTTCATCGACGTGAAAATATCATTTATATGTTTGTTTGAGACCATTACGTGTTTGTGTGTGCTTTTTTTTATTTCTAAAAGTCAACGTAAAGTGGAAAGTGGTCAGAAATATTCGATATTTCCGAGGATATTTTAAAACTTTTGGAAGGATATATTTTATTTACTAGTTCAGTGTTCAGTGACGATTCTTTCATATTTTGTGAGTAAAGATATGGCTAGCAAGGTTTTGTAAAAGCACAAACTGATAACTTGCCCAAAGTAGACTCATTTATGCTGCTTGAATTTATGAAGTCAAACAGCTGCTTTAATGCAGAGGAAATGAAATGAGTTAAAGCATTATCGTAAGTACGATTTAAACTATGTTTTATTTATATTATATATACCTACCAACCATATTTCGATGTGTGGTCGTAAGAAAATAATGGTTTTATGGTTGATTCCTAGACATATAGGAACATAACCTCAAACTATTTAAGAATAAAAATTACCAGCATAGAAGTAGGTATTTACATTAAAATGGTCTTCACAAACAAAAGTAATGCCCTCCTCTTAAGTATTTTTTTGCTTGCGCCATCAGGTAAAGTAACAAATATGTTGTCTGGAGTTTTAATAGACGTTGATTTACCTACACACTGAAACAATGAAATACTTTGAATACAAAGTTTGTTTTTTTGGCTTTATTTATTTTTAAAGCTTTCAGAAACAAATTAGGTCACAAAAACTCAGAGCGTGATACACGAATAAGAACGTAAACAAATGACGTCACACCATGGGACAGCCATCTTTATGACGTAAAGCGCGTTTTGGCGGACTTTCAAATTACATGATTTTTAAAGTTGTTTTAAAAGTGAAGTTTATATTTTTTTGGAAAAATAGGCATGCAAGGTGTTAGGAGACCTTATAAAGCGCCAATTCCCACCAATAGCAAAATTTATGCTTGTACCCTATTGTAGTAAAAATCAGGGAAGATACAAATGATGAAAACGTTAAGGAGAATGTATATGAAAAACAATGCGTAGGAAATAAACTAAGCTGTCAAGAGGGCTTTCAGTAACATATAAAGATTGTATTTTGCCACAGGGTGTCTTAAACGTATACGTTAACAATATATTTCCAATGTGAGATGAATTTTCTTCAATTTTTTATTGAAAAATCATCATCGAGCCAAACATAAAAAAGTCCAATCTTAATCTGTCTAAATTTCGCTTTGGTAACTGATTGTATATTGTTAATTATGTATTATAATTATGTATTATTGTTAATTTTCTTCAATTTTTTATTGAAAAATCATCATCGAACCAAAAATAAATAAGTCCAATCTTAATCTATCAAAATTTTGCTTTGGTAACTGATTGTATATTGTTACATATCTGCAAAACTTTCTAATGATTGAAAATCCTTTAATCTCCATTATCCTTGTCTCCGCCGCTGTATTAGTTAGTTTGTTTTAGACCAGGTGTTTTGGCCGTGATGAGTATTATTTATTACTGGGACTTGACAGGTTATTTCGTTTGCGGGGTCACCTAATTAGATTTATGGTCAATTCTCTGTATTTCTATGTTGGTTTTGGGCGTTGGGTGCGGTAAGTGGTGGTGTATGTATGTCTGTATATGACGGTAGGAGTGAGTATTAAGCGAGAGTGCTCGTTTGACGACCGATCGTGTCGAGATTACTCCATGTCACGCGTTTGCCGATAATTGACCGTCTTAACACAATCAACGTCGGTGTTCGTGGATCAACGAATAAAACCTGTAAAATATGACGTTCAAGTTAACGAGATGGAATTCCAACTGGAAATGTTCGTTTGAAATTTGGAAAAGTCGAGAGAAAAGTATTTCAAACTTCAACTGGGAAAATGGGAATTTGAATTTGATATTGACGTTGGTTGAAAGCTGCCTAAAACCAACTTGATGCAGGAACGTACCAGAAATTATACCTGAAGGGAGTTATCTTTTAATAATTTCAAAACACCAATAAACACTTTACCTGAAGTAACTTTTTTGGGGGAACCAACAAAACTTTTTGGAAATAAAAACTGAACATTTCCCATCATTTTATTCCTCTTTGTCTCGGATGAAGTAATCTTGAAATGGCAAATACAAAAAAATGAATATTATGTTGATCGCCCAATCAATAACCAATCAATAACTGTTTATGTTATCACAGACTATTATGTCTATTATGATTGGACCCAGACCTTTCGGTCCGGAAGACCTGATTACGCTTCCCAACTAAATTGAGAGATCGAGAACGAGCTAGGAAAAGCACACCAACTGAAACGGATGTTGTCACAAGGACACCTCCATACAAACAGTTCACTGGAGGAACTCTCAACCAAGCTTTTGGAGATATTTACCGACCTGGTGAAGACACTGTAATCTGAGGAAGCATCTGCACAAAATGAGCAAAGCTAGTGCACCTAGGTGAAGATGATATGGACTCTTGAAATACCTACTCACATGCTCTGCTTCTGTGAGAACTTACAAGGACTCAAACGGAAGCACTTAAGAAAGGAAATAATACAACCATAACAACTACTGAAATTCCTCCAGTCAAATTATATAGAAGACACTGGGTTGGAAGTAGATAACATTGTAAATGGTACAAAGATTCAGTTTAAGAACCTGTGCTGTTGGGCATAACCCAAACGAATGAATAAATGGGGTTAAGAGACAGACACGGCCAAAAATATACTGTCAGAATGCCTAAGACCGCAGAAGACAGGCCTAGGCGATAAATAAATACAACCATTGAAGAACTTGTACAGTCTGTACAAACTGATACAACGACTTGTTGTAACATAATGGGTTGTATGGAGAGCTAAGCCTGAGAAACACAAAGAACCTAAGAGAAACAGATTTAGCTGTCGATAGGACCGGCATCCGGGAAAGGTAAAAAGGTCCAATACTGATACTTTGTAAGATATTTCCTTCAGTCAGATCATAGCTTCTTCCACTGTTGATTGTATCCAAAACAAAAGAAAATTTGTACATTAATTCAAATCTCCTCAAGCGCAAAGCTTTGATGCACTGTAGAAACACAAAAAGATACACTCGGAAAATGGTATTTCATGTATATATTGTACAATTCCTTTCAAGATCAAGATAATATGTTGAAAATAAAGATGTGACACACTATGCATTGGGGACTAGCGTTGTTAGAATTCGGGTTTGAAGTATTTCTCATTTCGTTTTATTCCCATAATTTGAAACAATTATTAATCAAGTAATTTCCATCTTTCCAATTTCTAGAGTAAGTATTGTTTATAAAACAATAGCTTTGCTTTGACATTTGACTTCAGAAATACTGGGAAATTTTTAGGTGTCTATTGTCTGATTATATTTTAAAAGCAGCCAAAGAGAAATTGGAGATAATAATAGTAATTTAGATAAAAAGTATAAGATACAAAATGAATTAGACCTGATATAAATTCCATTTGTTGTGACTAATTACATACTTGTAATATGAAGTTTGTTTATGGTCTGTGAATAGCTAAAATGATTACTTTGGATTTTATTTTAGAAAAATTATGTTTCCGATAAATCGAAATCATAGTTTCCTAATTACACTGCGAAAACTATTGATTTTGTTTAAAAGTTGATGTCTGTCTTCAACTGGCGTCGCTTCATTTGTCAGAATTCGGAAATTTCAAATGTCAACTCGTTGTTCCAAGTTTGCCGACTGCAACAAATACAGTTTAACTTGGAAGAAAATTCAACAATAAATACTGTATTGCTCAATGTTATCGAGAAATTATTGATTAATATGCTACTTACAATTGATTTTGTTCCAAAGTTAATGTCTGTCTTTAACTGGCGTCGCTTCATTTGCCAGAATTCTGCAATTTCAAATGTCAACTCGTTGTTCCAAGTTTGCCGACTGCAACAAATACATTTAACTTGATAACAAATTCAACAATTTGATACTATTATGTTGTATGTAATTTGGACTGTGAAAATAAAGTGTTGCAAACTTCTCTATGAATGGTAACAGGTGACGTAATAGTAATAGATGACGTCACAGTGCCACTCTGTCCAATAATTTTAAATAGGACCTTATGGCAATTGGCAAGTGATATCTCGTTTGAAAGGCATTGACATTGGCTTCATAGCCATATTAATTTTGATTGGGTTTAAACTAATTTTGACGGATAAATTAAATAAATACCAAATTGCATTGCATTCAATAATTCTTTCTTTCAAAACGCCAATGCTATCTGGTGCCGTGGTATAAACCTTCTTCAAGTACTGGTGACCGAGGTGGCCATTCTATAGGACCTCGCCAGCCGATCCATCTACCTCGATATTCTTCTTCCAGGTAACGTCTTACTGCACCATAATAATGTGCAGGAGCACCATCTTGTTGAAATGTTATTTCCAGATGGCCGAATTCATCTGGATTATCTTCCAGAATTTCAGGAATTAACGGCTCAATTGCATTTTGTAACATCTCCAGATACACTTCACCGCTTAAATTTGAATTTAGGAAGACAGGACCAACTATGTGGTTTCCCAAAATACCTGTGGTCTGCAATGTCTACAATGTTGTTCAATAATGATGTAGAATTATTTTGTAAAAAAGATAGCCTTACAGTCTCACCACCAGCAAGATTAAAATACTCATTAAGTTGTATTGAAAAGAAATCTATCGATCATTTTGTGATTTTTATTTGATTTTGCTTCAAAGTTAATGTCTGTCTTCACGTGGCGTCGCATAATTCGTTGGAATTCGACAATTTTAAAGGTAAACTCATTGTTGAAGATTGCTGACTAAAACAAATACAGTGATTATTATTATACAGAATTCGGCTATTTCAAATGTAAACACTCGTTGTAGGAAGGTATATAAATAACTAGATCTCTTCTTGGCACCGACTCCAAAATTGAAAATTACATGGAAGGGAACAACAAATTAATATTATTTAATTGTTGTGTGAAACAATTATTTTCTTGCGTTTCAGTAAACAGTGCTTATTGAATTCGATTTTGTATTTTAAAAGTTAATTTTCCATGTCGAATGCTCTTGAAAAATATTGTGATCAGATTAATAGTTGGAGAAGTTGACTTTTGTTGGATCTCCTCGAGCTAAACAAGGACAAACAACTTGAAAAAAAAAACAATTTAATTGTGTTAAGTTTTTACTGAAAATCCTTAACGAAAATGTCTGTTGTACGTTCTTGGTGTAGTTAAGAATATAAGGCGCGACGAAAATGGTCATCGAAGAGAACGCATTCATAAATACCGCTGATTATTGAAACGACCATTTAAATTCGAAGAATGGGCCATTGAACATTGCAGATACCTGTACCGGAGCAAAAGAACACATGTTTCTTTTGTTAACTAAAATATGGTTGTCGTTGCGATATAATTCCCATTAAATGTTAATGATACGCTGGAATGGATCGCAATTCAATGTAAACACGCGGTACAATTTCAAACGTTACCAAAAATTTACAGAAATTCGACATGTTAAAAATGTTTTAACGTAAATCGGACTGTTGGCAACTGGCGAATCAAAATGCCATAAAAATTTTTGAAACAGAATAAAATCAATATAAAAGTTGGGGCGTGCATAAATTCGACGCTAAAATTTCACTTAATCTTTTTCTCACTTTATGTACCTGCTTGTAGACCCTTAAATTCGACGCTAGGTACCTCTACTAATCCTTCTACCTGTATTATTTTGTTGTTGACCCAAAATGACACGGACAACTGACACAGATCAAAGTGTAACTATACTCTATTTCTTAATGTCTGACAGCACAGTAGCCTCATTAAATATTCAAATAGAAATTTATCTTTTACAGAGTGATCCTAAGAATTTTACAAGTAAATACTAAAATTCTAATGCAGAACAAGTAGGTGTCTGTATTGGTTATCTATACATCCCTGTTTCAGCTTAAAATACAATATGGTAATAAAACTGAACAATGCCAGATAAACGATAAATATTGCGGCAGTGGCGGAGATTACGATATTATTTTATTCTGCTTATTTAATTAGATTCGGTCGACATTACAGTTGAAATAAAATTCATTCGTTCGGGCCTATTAACAAGTTACATTTTCATTTTTATTAAATTAAATTAATTAAAGAAAATATAGTCTAATTTTCATAATTCAAATTTATTGACAATGAATTAATGTATGTCAAGTAAAGTAAACATACCATTTATAGGAAATATAAAATTCAATCTATAGTATCATCCTCTTCGCTGGCCATACAAGAATCATCCGATGACTCGTCGAGAGAGATCACTATCGGTTCTATAGTTTGTTCTATGAGGTTATCTAAAACCCACATTTTCTCTTCCTCTTTAATTACATGATCCACAACATCTCTCCAGTTCTCTTCAGTTATTGTTGTCAATGAGTACTTCATTAGTACACGAACATCTTTCATTTTAAATGTTTTATTATGTCTAGCTACATAACCTTTCATTTGGTCCCATATTAACTCTATCGCATTTAATTCACAATGGTATAGCGGCAAACGAAGCACTGTTATCTCACGATTCTTGGCTATTTCATCAAAAAAAAACTTGTGATCTGAAGCAACCTTTAAAAGTTCTTTTTTCAACATATCATCTTCAAATGGTATATCTTTTACGATTAACCAGCCGGCATTTGATGTACAACAGCATCATCCACATTTAACACTACAGTCTTCGTTTGTAAGCTAAGCACGCTCTTACACTTTACTGGGGTGAAACTTGAAGAAATTTTTCACAACACAGTTAACACTTATGGAACGTAAGCGACTCTGAGCAAAACAAATTATACAAATTTGGGCGAGACCAAGTTTCACCGTATATACCTGCAAAATTTCTAAGTAGTCATTAAGACAATCCCTAGTAGGACCCTATTGTAATTTTTCTTGGAAATTATCAAGTTGTTTTAACTAACCGAATTTAGATTCATATTACCTTTATATATCAGATAGTAAATAGTAAATAAATTCCTTAGATGACCGGTGACGCTTATGGTTTACTACCTGACTAGCATCTGTGACCTTTTCTCGTGCTGTCAGACAATAAGAAACAGACTATATGTATAAAAATATCAGAAAATAAGGAATAGAAAAAAAACCCAGGCCCAAACCCGGTTGATCAAAGTGTAACTGTGTGTAAAAATATCAGAAAATGGGAAATAGAAAACTAGAAAAAAAGAAAACCCAGACCCAAACCCGGTTGATAAAAGTGTAACTATATATAAAAATATCAGAAAAAAAGAAATAGAAAACTAAAAAAAAAAACCAGACCCAAACCCGGTTGATCAAAGTGTAACTATGTATAAAAATATCAGAAAATAAGAAATAGAAAATTAAAAAAAGACAAGAATACCCAGGCCCAAACCCGGTTGATCGAAGTGTAACTATGTATAAAAATATCAGCAAATAAGAAATAGGAAACTGAAAAAAAAACAAGAAAACCAAGGCCCAAACCCGGTTGATCAAAGTGTAACTATGTATAAAAATATCAGAAAATAAGAAATAGAAAACTAAAAAAAGACAAGAAAACCCAGGCCCAAACCCGGTTGATCAAATATAAGCTTAATTCTTAAAGGACATAATCCTTCCGGCAGCGTCCAATTTAAGGGTGTCTCTTCTGGGCTACAGGTAGTTAGCGACCAATTTGAGGCCGCCCGCCACTTGAAGTAAATTGAATTTTGTTGAAGAGTGTGTGTCAAATCCGATAATGAAACTTTGGAGGTGTGGACCTTAGAAGGAGTTGGAGGGCGGCACATCCTTGGGGGGGGGGACAAAAAGATACCAAAATAAACCTAACTATTGAAAAAAATTGCCGGATTTTGAAATGGAAAATTTCCTTTCAGTTTTCCATAGGATGCAAATTGTCAAATGTCAAAATAATAGTAATTTGCATATATTCGTATGGTCGAAAAAGCTCCTAAGACAAAATTTGATAATTCTATGTTGTGTAATTTTTGAGAAACGTTTAACGGTCTTATCGCTGTGAAAAACCCTGTATGTAGTATTAACACTTAACAGTTCAATAGGTCCCCTTACCCTTTTCCGGTCTATTTTGAAATTGATGCGAAATATGAGTACCTATTTCAAAAGTCCAAAAGAAAATAATTCTCCCCCGCTTTTCTCTGCAAGAAAATAATATTTCCTGCAAAGAAGTATTTCAAACTTCGATATTGCATGTGTTTTTTTTTCGGTCGTTTCCATCTGTTCGCTCTTACTAGCTCGGTTATTGATAACATAACTCCGGAATTTAACTGCAAGTCGATGGAATTTTTCAAGTCTTGGACTTTCGGAATGTCTGGAATGTTTTTTACAAAATAAACTGTGAAATTAGTTTCGGAAAACGGAAGCCGTTGCAAAAGTTCAATACTCAATCAGTTTAGACCAATGGGCCGAAACAAAAAGCACTAGCGAGTAGCGTATAAATTTTGTCTTTCAAAGTTTCTTTTTGTAAAACACAGAGTGCATTAATACTGATGATACTACCATTCAAAAGTTCTTATAGTTTGTTTCGAAAAGTACATAGATGGTTTAGCAACCGGATGTTTATCAAATATTACATAGTAGTAGAAAGACAATATCAAGATACAATAAAAGACACGAGAGTTAAAAGAGGACCAGCATGAATCTATAAAAGCTATAAATTAAGAGATATAGCATTTGCACGGAAATTTGATTAACTAATTGAAGAAATTACAAAAAAATCTCACAATGAAAGCTTTTCACCATTTCCAATAACATAATAAAACTCCTTTTGATTAAAAATCTTATTACCCTTTCCGGAAGAATTCCATCAATATCACACCGAATTTAGATCCTTCGTCGTTACCAAAGGCGTAGCGTCGACAGACAATAAACCCCTGCTAACAAAATACCCTCGATGGGCACGTACAGCAAAAAGAAATTACCAACCGACCGGAACTTCGATGATCGCTGGCCCGGTGCCAGATTAATATCCCCCAGCTGACGCGGTATACATGTTGTGCTACGCGAAGAAAACATTTAGATATCAACTCTAGGTAAACAATCTCTGCAGCTCAAACGACGCTTCTCAAACTTGCTTTATATAGTCTGAAGGAATAGTATCGAAAATCACTTTGCATTTTTATTTAAATATTTACAGTACTAGGAAGGAACTCTGGTCACATAAAAGGTTAACATGTGCGACAAAGGACAATATGTGCAGTTTGCCAATATTAAGTAAAAGATTAAAAGCATCACTGGATAACAAACTAAAGCAAAATACAAAAATTTTGAAAGAATGAATTTTTGGTTGAGATATAATTTTTAAATACATACACTTAATTTGTTCAAGAAAATGTCAAACATTGACCACAAAATAAATATTGCCACAAAAAAGTAGAAATCTTCAGAATGGTTGGTAACATGACATGCTGAGAATAATATAATAATACGACAGTAATTAATTGCATACTAGAATGATCAAGTTGTTTGTCCTCTATGATGGATTGCTGACAAATAAAGTTCAGCTTTATTTTCCCTTGGACAATATGTCTGAATGATGTTATTACTACAGCCCAATCCTGTTGGTTTGTGTATAAGTGGACACTATGAAATTCCATCACTTAGATTAAACAAAAGACTAGAAGAAAAAAATTCAATAGAATTTCTGTTTAACTAACAGAGCATAAATAACAGGAGCTGTACGGTACGGGTGTACTACAGAAGTTTATAAACAACCCCAAGACAAAACTTTGTCACCTTTTCCGCTTTTTATGTTCAAACTTGAATCAAGCGTTGGTATACTATAGTTTTTTTCAGAAAGTACATGGAGTATGGGAATGCAACCAGTTTAAAACAGTTACTACTTAAAATATTCCGTCAGTTTTGCGTACAACTCTGTAGTATCCGATAAACACCTGTTAGTTATGGGATTATTGCGTTCTAATTTATAAATTTGTTGAAATAAATAATGTAACCTTTCCAAATATAGCTAATATAAATCTTTACTAATCAAAAATCTTCTTGATACATATTGTTGATATAACAAAACAAAAAGAAATATAATGAAAACAATCAATAATCCGCGGTCTATGCCCCATATTATACAATACCCTTAATTACGCTGCCTTGCATGTTGCATTATCTGTGTGTTCTGATAGTTCATGATATATTAATCCAATTGACCGAACTAAACCGCTCGCATTCCCTCAAAGCTTATGTAGTTATGTTTCTGAAAAGCTGCAAAAAACAAAGTCACATGTTAAAGGCTTGATTGAGGTTGAAAAAAAATTCTTTTTTGAATATCATAATGTTAAAATTTGTATATATATACCCATACACATACACAATCCATTCATTTTTATTTACAACCGCTTTCATCCTCTGTCATTCGTCCTTATACATTCCGACAGAAATTAAGCTCTGATAGGAACTCTATTTGGAGATTCGCGTGCAATAGCTTGTATCCTCTGTATATCTACTTGTGCCTGTTTTCTCAGTTTTCTCTCGTAAGCCTTCCAGTAAGCAGTAGTTGTAATTGTTTAGAGTAATTTTGTAGATGAATTCTTTTGTAGAGGGAATATTCTCGGGAGCCAGTTGAAGGCGCCCATCCAAACTGCCATTCTAATAAATTTGATTTGCACAACCAAACTTATCTGTTGTGTATAGATTATACAATCTCAGTTACTGAGATATACAAACTATACAACTTTCAACTTCGGAATAGTGCAGACAAACACATCATGTAGAATGTTCAAAAAGTAACTATTGGTAAACTTTTAATTGGCTATAAAGCTAGAGAGATAGATCGAATATATTAAAACGATTGTGACATTTTCCATCCACTTATAAAGATAAGTTTGAAAAAATTCCAACTTTGTCGAGAGCATTTCACTTATTTTTTATTGTAATTGAAATATGGGAATGTCAAAACCTTCTACTTTTTGGCCAACAATCGCCCATATTATATTACACCCGCCTATTGGTCAATATTAGCACGACGCAGAGACGAGTGTTTATACAGCGCGATCAAGTTTGCCGGTTAGAAGTGGCTATTCACACGCTAACCGGTCAGATCACAATGCACTGTCAATAACTGAAATTCTATGGGAAAGGAAATTTAATACTAATTAAATTTATCTCACTTTCAATTGATTGTTTATACCGGTATTGCCGTCGTATCGCATTTTCGCATTTGAATTTGATATGTTGTTAATGCAGTGCAGCAAAAAGGTGATGATGTCCTTTGGTGGATAGAGAAATTGTTGTAATCGAATAATGATTCAACAAATAATTATCAAACTGTCCACCAAGAAGAGAGAAGAAGAAGAAATTAATAGAAAAAATGGAGAACGAAGATGATTTACAAATTGATAGAGACTTGCAAACTTTACTTGGGAAAAATTGGCGGCCTCAAATTGGACGCTAACTACCTGTAGCCCAGAAGAGACACCCTTAAATTGGACGCTGCCGGAAGGATTATGTCCTTGAGGGATTGAGCTTATATTTGATTAACCGGGTTTGGGCCTGGGTTCTCTTGTCATTTTTTAGTTTTCTATTTCTTATTTTCTGATATTTTTATACATAGTTACACTTTGATCAACCGGGTTTGTGCCTGGGTTTTCTTGTTTTTTTAGTTGTTGAATAGGAAAGGATTAAAAAGGTAGAACGTGTCGCGGGACACACGGTAGGAACTTAAGTTAGTTTTGCAGAAATTTGCAAAAAAAATTATGGAAATAATAGTAAAAATTTATCCGAACAAATTCAAGTAGATCACTAGCACTGCGAATATCAGCTTTGCATAGAATTTCAATATAGCATCGGTGGTTCAGTGGTTAGAATGCTCGCATTGCACGCGGGTGGCCCGGGTTCGAATCCCGGCAGGAGCATATTTATTATTATGAATCGCTGCTTCGTAAACGAGAGAGAGACTTGGGAGGCACAAACACGCAAGCAAGGCACATAACGAAGCAATTTATGTATTTTAGAAACGGCACACTTCCAGACATAGGTGTCCTATCTCAAACTACTTCTCTAGGTTTTATTAATATACCCTATAAATTTTGACCATCTTTATTTTTCGGTTAAAATGTTTAAAAAACGCAAGACCGCAAGACTCTTGCAGGCTTAGTTTTGGTCTTGCATAAGTCTTGCAAGACCAAGACCGCAAGATCAAGACCAGTCTCGCTCATCACTATTTAAAATTTAAAAATTGATTCAAACTTTAAATCAACATTTTCCATGAATAAAATTTCAAATCAATTTTCTTTTCGGTGTATTCCAAATATTCTTACAACAAAATCAGATATTGCTTGCGAATTTGATAAAAAAATTTGATGAGTCATCGGCGTCTACCGAAGCTCAAACTAAATTATATTCAACACGGTCAGTTACACCAGCACAAAGAAATCCCTCGTGGGGTTTGCCAATGCCAATCCCGCCATGAGAAATACATACAAGGGAAATAGGGATAATGATGCGAGGGTGAATTTATCTCTTTGTAAATTTAATATTTTTGAATTCTTTTGACTCTTCATTCCGATCGTAATTTATCCCATAATTGGATTTACTGCATTCAATCAATAATAATTGATAAACAGTAAACTTGGGTAAGGGTTGGGATTTTTTTAGGGTGGTTTGTGTGTTGACAGCAATACTTTAGTATCCCAATATTTCTACCAAATGATCAATTTTTCAAGGGCACGTGTGTATGTATCAATCAGTAGCTAAAATACACCCAAAAATAAAGGGGGGTATAGGGAACACACATTTTAAAAAATAAATTCTGTTTTTTAATGGACTTCTTGCATTTGGAAACATCTATGGACCCCCACAATGTTAAAAAGTGAAATAAATATTACGATTTGTTCCAAATTCACAGAATCGTTTTTGTCTCAAGTAAAATTGGTTGGGAACGAAAATCTGTTCGGTGATAAAAAGAAATTTACGACAGTAATAAACTAGCGCCATTTTGTAATTTAGACTAGGACATCCTTTTTTTTATTTAACTGAAACTGGTCAGTTTATTGACACAATAAAACAAATAAATTAAAATTAAAAACAATAAAATGCAGGGAAACATGGAACTAGCACTATGTGATGCAGTCAACCCATAAATTGTTCATGTTTCTATATGTCTATATAATTATATAATTGCAGTTTGTGTAGTAAAAAATTGATAGTTTTTTATTATATAAATTTTGTTTTATTTTAAGCTGGATATAGCAATATTTACAGAGTGGTGGAATTTTTATTTAAAAAGTGATGTTGCAGACATGATGAAAATAAATTATTTTGATAACTACAAATTTTTGGATTTTACGCTAGTGGCGTAAGAATTGGGAGGGGAAAAGTGACATATTCTTACAAATGTACACCACTGGATTGAGAATTGATACATGTTTTTTCATGAATATATGCCCTTCCATATTTAAAAACAACCTGGCAAATGTCAAATCTATTTATTCATCCGTTTCAAAGTTATAAAATTCAATTTTTCATAACTTTAACACCCCACCCCGTATTTCAAAAAGTAAATAGGCTGGACCCCTCAATCTTTATATCATTTTGTCCAATTTTACGAGAGGTGTGTCAGTAGAAAACACCCTGTATACAGGGTGAATCCCGACCAAGAGGATGAAGGTTTATAGCAAAACGGTGAAAGTTTCAAAATATCTGTCATTTTAGTAGTTTTTACATTCAGTGTAGCGTATCAAAGTAATATTTTTTCTCATGGAACTCCCTATATTTTATCGCATTTTCTGCTTGCCCTTAGAAATAAAATACTCCTTCATAATGATTCCCCATATCTAGATACAGGAGGTTCCGAGTTTTGCTGACTTTTTTAAAATGCGAATATTTCGAAAAAAAATTAATTACTCATTGATATAACAAATTCTAGCAAATTTTCTCTCACATCTGAATAGTTGGACATTCGTTGAATGTATTCCACGATTGAGTACTGAACCTTTTTTT
>CAJUYI010002391.1:32585-52316 GCA_910591695.1 Galerucella pusilla
TGCGAAAGTGATTTTTCACACTCGTGGGATTGTCTCACTCGGCTGTGTGAAAAATGTCACTTTCCGCACACGTAATATACTATAAACACTTCTCAGTTGAATAGAAGAAGCAATTATCAATTTCACGGCAAGTAGTCGAAAAAAGTATAGTTTGTTCAGTCATCCTTTGCCGTCACGTCATACATTGTCCAGCTTGCTCTCTCATTCATGAAATGAATGAGACGGAAGTATGGCGTCAATAACGTATTTCTCATCTAAGGTCGACATAAATTTTATCTGTTACTTTTGACAGTTCAGTTGTCATATTTTGAAAACAATTATTATGTCATTGATTATAATTCTGAGGTTAAGTTTAAAATAACATTCAAGTAATATAAGACATACGTAAAACAGCAAAGGATGGCTGAACAAACAATAATTATAGTTATCATACTTTATTTTTATTCAACACAAACATGCCCGCATCAACTACTAAGAGTTATTAGCAGGAGGACTTACACAAGTAGTATGTGTTGTATTTGTGTTATAGATAATTTTTAAATTTTGTTATACAAAAATAATTTCAAATAATCAATTAGAGCACTTGTGTCTTTGGTGAGCACATCCTTGAATACCGCACTAAAATTATTCTGTCTTCTATATCTAGAATATTCGGGACACTCTAAGATGATATGTTTTATAGAAAGAGAAACATGGCAATGTATACATTCTGGTGCTGGTTCTTTGTTGAGGAGATATTTATGTGTAAGGAGTGTGTGACCTATTTGCAGGCGGGTTAAGACAACTTGGTCTCTTCGTTTTTCTGGTATTGATAGAAATAATCCGACTTGTGGCTTAACTTCTTTGTTTGGATGTCATATGGTTACATATTACTTGCCAAGAATTGATTAGTATTTTGATTGGATTTATGTGGTCAGTGTAGATGTTGTATCTAATTGATCGACTTCTCCGTTTCCTTTTATACCAGAGTGAGATGGAACCCACAGAAATGAGACGTTCTTCTGGGTGAGGCGTATTATTTCCATTTCACTTTTGATTCGTATGAGCATAGGATGTGAAGGGTAAAGTTGTTTTAAGCCAAGTAACGCACTCAGTGAATCTGTTATGATGAGAAACTTGGTTGCTGTAGAGTCTTTGCACATTTTTATGGCTTCCAGAATTGCAGTGGTTTCTCCTGTGAATATACTACATTGATTCGGTAGTCGGATGGCAGATTTGTTATTTCCACAGATGTAAGCTGCTGCAATTCCATTGTGATTTTTTGAAACATCTGTATAGATTTGCAGGGTTTGGGGGTAGTTATCATACTTGTATGATGTTTTAATGCCAATTTCGAAGCCCCAACAACTCTTAATGTCTCTGTTTATGTCAATCCCGGCTTTGTAGAGTATTCGTAAGATAAGGATTAATTTCCACTCTCAGCCTTTAGGCTTTTTGTGCTCCTGGTTGTGCCGTTAATGTGAAGAGACCAGTAGCCCTTATCATGCTCAATAGTCTTTCCACTGTTTGGAGAAATTCTCCCTTGGATGCTCTAATTCTAGAAGTCTAATGAGATAATGTTTTACAATCGAAGATCTTTGTTGATTTTGTTAATAATTTTGATTATATCATATTTTCTAGGACTCCCAAGCTTTGCTGGCTTTCATTATCCTTTTGTCTTTTTCCACATCTCTATCGCTTTTATCTGTCACTGCTATACTCCCAGATATTCATTTAGATGCTCAATTTTTTTAAACTCTATTCGTTTCAAAGCTCAGCTAGAACACCAAATTGGATTATTTTTTTAATTTCTTGGGAAATTAAACCACAATATTTTTAAATTCTTTATTTTAACGTTTCGGTAGCGTTCCAGCTACCGTTGTCAAGAAAAAATAAGTAGAAATTAATTTTTATCCCTAACTGACACAACAGAAAAAATTTGAAATAAAGAATTTGAAAATATTGTGGTTTAATTTCCCAAGAAATTAAAAAAATAATGAATAATATACCACAAGGAACATACAGAAGATACCAAATTGGATATCCGAAATTATCTGATGAAAACATCCCAAACGAACTCGTTCGATGAACATAGCATGTAATTAATGAGTTAAGTCAAGAAAGGATAAGAAATTGCATCGAATTCTTCTCATGGTGCAACTAGAAGATCTTGGAGGCTGTTAGGCAAAGCGGGCCGGCAACTAATGCGTCTGTGCTGTTGGTACGTTTAAAATCATTCTCAAATAACAGAGATAATAACGTGAGTGGAAAAACAAAATGTTCATAAAACATGGTACTACATTTTGGCACCATTTGGCACTTCCTATCGGTGATGCTGGAACAGGTTGCTACAGGTTGCTTAAAATATCCCACATTTATACACCCCGCATATTTTCAAATTTAACTCTATATCAAAATACTGGGCTGCTTATGCAAATTTACATAAATTAAATTGGGGAAAGTGTGTTTTATGAATGTAATCGTTGACTTACGATGTAGAAAAATTTAAAATTTGCACCAAAATTTGAACAAAATCCATCAACACACATTCAAAATATACTAGTGTCCCTTGACTCATTTACGCTCGGTATAGAAAATCGATTGAATCCCTTAAAGGATAAAATCAGGGAATTACCTTTTAGAAGTAAAACATTGAAGTCAGTTACTGGAAAAATAACCCTGCTAACTGAAGATTACTATCAAGATTGAGAGTAGGCAATAATTTTGAACGCCGAGCTAGTTAATCCTTAAAACCTCTTAACCTACGCGATTTGTACAAATCACTGTAAAACATTTGTTAACTGTTCAATTTATAATAACACAAACGAATAATTTTGGAATCAGTATTAGAAAACTGTTTCAGGAATTGTAGATTAATATATTTATTGACTGATTTATATTTTGTGATACATCGCTATGCATTGTCCTAGAATTTCATAACTTTTTCTCAATCCGTTAAAGCTTCCCAACAAAACTATTTATAAATAATCTAAACAAATAATCTTATTAATAATCACGAGTGAAGATTTAATTTTGAAGTAATCACTGTGTTTTAACATAATTTTAGGAACCGCAAATTAACATTTTGTGAAGTAATTTTTACAAAACACAATTACTAAAATAACAACTTTAAAATACGTAAAACTTTGGTAATTATGTTATTGCTGCTTTTTAAAACCATAAAGTTTATATAGCTTGTCTCAGCGAGAGTATGTGAAACATTGTTTGGGCTACAAATTATAATCATAAATTGGCAGGAACTTCCTAGTAATATTGGGTTACTTCGGAAGCATGTGAGAGTATATTTAGAATTTTAGATTCGCACTTTATGGGCATGAAACTTTTTTAGTTGGGAGTTTTGTCACAAAATTGTTTTAATAACTATATTTAAGTCATCAGTGGAAATGTAAACAAGATGCGTATATGACCAAAAAAGTAAACTCTGTATATTACTAAACTTTTTTTGTAAAATATAGTTCAAGTTGATTTGATTTTTCAAAATACTAAAATGTAACGCATTGTCTGATCTGCACGTTTTCCAATGAACAATGTAAGGCACCTGTATAATTCCGTTAACTTCCTACCCAAATAACATTTCAACAATGAATTGTCTCGAAGAAAACATCCAAGGCGTGAGGCAATCGCAGTTTCTCCGTAGAATTTGACTTCAAAAGTCACGATTTTAGTGCACCTTCATAATTAAACATGTTGCTTTTATAATGACTGTTGGTGGTTCCCTCTATCGGTCTTTATTCCGCGAGCTGAAGACAAAGATGGAGCCACCAGTGTTCATTACGAGAGGTGTTTGTTGCTAGAACCATTAAGGCAATGATTGCTCGACTGCGACATGTAGAGGTGGGCGATATTGTTGAAATTTTTTTCGTACTCAACTGTTTAATGGAAACGGAGATAAGAAACATACAATTACTATTTACGATAATACAGATTATAAAGGTTAACGACACAAAGTTAAGTAGTTTATTACCTGTTTTTTCAACTGGAAAGAATCGCAATGCAGTGAAGCTCCTTGTTATCATCGTTAAAAGATACATAATATTATTTTTTATTTAATTCAAATTCAAGTAAATCGACTTTGAGTATTTAATACAGCGTGCTTCCAATAGATAGAGGAAACATATTTAATACTTTTATAAGATTTTACAAAATTTTTGAAAAATATTTTTATAACCTTTCACTTAAGAAGAATAAAAACCAATTCTCCTGCTATATGCCCCGACAGGCGTCGGTATGATCTACCAGATTTAACCATCATCCATTATGGTTTGCAATTATGGACGGGACAAAAGATCTACAAATGATGTTCAAGCTCAAAATATATTGTTGGCTTTTTCTGTCATAAGTAACCTATACACTCAAGCCACATTATTGTGTGAGACCACTCATCGACAATGTACCAGAATCACTTCGCCTTTTTCTGTGAACGATAGATTTTTGTATCATATCAATACAAGATTTCTTATCAACACAAGTCTTAAAACGCTACATTGAACGACAAAAAAAAATTAATTCCCGAAAACAAAACCCAAGTAACGAAAATTATACCCACTTAAGAGATACGAAATGTATATATATATCGAAAAGTATTAACAACGAACCTGTCTCATAATATGGACATTTTATGGACCAAGTAATAGGTACATTACTTGTCAATCAATAGACAAGGAAGATAACTATATCGATTGATTCAAATCGACAGCTGTTGGTTAAGTAAAAGTCCAACCAGCGTGGAATACTCAGTAGCGTGCAAGCTGTCATCGCGCATAAGCACAAACTCGTATGAAGTAGTATGGAAAGTGTACGATTATTTTTAAACAGTAAATTGTGAAGAAGAGACACTGGAACGAATATAAAAATAAACACAACTACTAAAATGACTGGTATGGTATTGATATTATATAAATTATTTCGATTATTGTAGGTAATTTAACGTATTTTAATAGACAGAAGATATGGTCAAAAGCGCTCTTATCGTGCGGGTTCAAAGGTCACTAACCATATGTATCAAATCAGAAGACACATAGGTTACCAAAATGTGAGATTACAAATATACCCGGAGAAAATAATTATAGTTGATGTTTCCTGCACACTCTGGATGACGAATTTCCACCTTTTCTTTCATTCTCGAAATAATCTATCAGATTAAGTACCATTTTTTTTTGCTTGAGGATGCAAAATACCGGAAAATGCTTCTTATTATTCATATTGTCACTTTGAATTGTCAAAGTGACATAACTGACATTTAAATAAAGACAAGACAAAACCTCACAGCTGGTAGTCGTTAGTTTTATAACAATTGCTTAGTTCTTGCTTGAAGAACAACAAGCAATATTTATTTTCAAATTTCGGTGAAGGATGAAAAAAATTTGGGAAAACCGAGTTGACACCAGCATCATACTATCCCTTGCAATCTGAGCGATTTGTATCTTTTTTTTCACCAAATTCTTGTCTGAAAGCTGATGGTGTTCAACTTGAATTTTGACTATAAAATTCATTCAGACTTAATTTGGAATAACCTTCGGAATTTTTGAAAATAATAAAACTCGAAAATGTCTTAAAATGCCTTCCCTAACGACAACCTTTAGATTCCCATCTCTAACTCTCCATCTATGACGTTTCCCGGTCATATCAAAGCGATGACATTGTCGTGAATACTGTGTGGGAAGAATAGTTTTTAATTATTTTGATAAAAAGAAAAGCTCGCGGCTTTGTTTAACACACAGAATGATTATAGAGTACAATTTCAAAAATACCTACGTAACACGTTCTGGGTATATCTTCAGATGTATGTGGAGGTTGTACAAACAAACAATTCACTTTTGTACAAAATAAGTTGAGTAAAAGGGGATGGGATGGAAGTGTACGGGCCAAGTCCCAAACACTTTAATAGCTTTGGAAAACCTCAAGTGGAAATTCATGCCACATGAGAAATGGTATTGGAAAGCTTAGGGAAACTCAATAAACCAACGTCATCATCATGTGAGGTGGTGGCTTCAGATAACTGCAATAAGAACAATATGTTGTAGCAGATAAACTAGCAAAAAGCGTAGCTGGCATTTCAAGGGTCGGAAACCTTTCAATGGAATAACCAAAAAATCAAAAATTATTATAAATAAAATTAAACATCCTATGAATTATGAAATTGTGACCGATCGAATGATTATTGTAAATGCATTGAATACAGAGTTTGTAGAAAAAGGTGAAGCTTCTGCCAGCAAGATCGATAACAATACAGATTACGAAACTGAGAAACACAATTTATAAGCTTGAAAATAATAAGGCAGTGGGTTGTGACGATTCAAAAGCAGTAAATATGAAACTAATATTAGTTCACATTCTAGATCCCCTTACTCATATCCTCAACTGATCTGTGGAGGAAGGTTTTTATCCCGGTGAATTTAAAAAATCGATTTATCACTTTACTGTTTAAGAAATGAAATATGTCTTTTATTACAATTTACCGTCCTATCTCCCTGGTTACTCACCTCTCGAAAATATTTGAAAAGATCATTAAAAACCGGCTTGCTGCTTTGCCTAATAAATTAAAGTTAATCTGCAACAGTCTATTTGGATTTAGAGGAAACATTTTAACTCAAGACGTTGTCGGTGTGTGTTCATAGACTTTTCGAAAGCCTTTGACAGTATCAGTCATCATCTTCTTCTTTACTCTTTGGAGGATATCGGAATTTTGGGTAACATATGGAAATTATTTGGAAGTTATAAAGTCGGATTCGCAAATGACATTGCCATATTTTATAAAGTAGATAGAGAATTTCCTAAAAAAATTCAAACAGAAATTCATTCACATCTCAGTCAAAAACATTAGATTTTTCTTCTTTTCAAAAATGCTCCTAGTTTTGGGATACTTGGAAATATTTATGCTTTACTCTCTGATGAGGGTGGACTTCAGCATGGAATATTCACATCATAAGCTTGGAGACTTCAATATAGCAGATTTTTCGTGGAAGTATACCAGAAGCAAGGTTTCTGAAACTGCAGTAGCAGTTTTTGTTTGACACCATTTCTTGAAGTGCCAACACGCTATGGTACTTGCGTAAATTACTTAATTTGATGTTCCTTATTGCATTTGTTTTAAAAGCCTACAAATGAACACATAAATGTCTGCCCATCTCAATGAATTTTTATTTGTTTAATTGATCGTAAAGGTAGAAAATGAGAGATTAAATAGTTGAGTATGTTCAAAATAACACGTTAAGAAAATATACAACTAATTAGATTTTTAGAATCTAATTACAATTTGACGGACGTTAATTGCGTGAAGTGAATTTAATTGGACGAGTATTTTCAATTTTTCTATCCACCATTTTGTGCGGCTCGCAAATTGAGATTTCCCGTACTATAAAATAAGAAAAAGAGACCATAAATTTTATTTAAATGAGAAAATAAATTATTCAATTACGTACTTCTTGGATATATCGGTGCATTCTTGATTCGAACAGTACAATACTAGATAATAGCAGTGAATAAATTGGTAGATCGAACACATTCCATATTGGTAGAATGAAACAATGGTTTGGTGGAATATTCTCGAAATCTAAAAAATTTAAATGGTTTCATGTCATCAATGCTAGAAATATTTCGAAAATTATATTTAAGTGTTTCAAGCGAATCCGCTAGGATAAAAGCGAAAAGCATTTATGGGAATGGTTTAGATTAGAACATAAAAAACACAGTTAGTGCTGAGACCAAATAAAACATCTATAAAAATTAGTGTTTAGTTTGAATCGTTTAAAACAGAAAAATGGATAATCTTCAATATATCTCTGCTTTTATTTGAAATAAAACCAAAATTATCTCAAATCAAACTATTTTGGGTCAAAGACCCATTTTTCAAAAAGATTCCATACCTCAGAGACCCATAGCCAAGTCACATTGAAAATTAACTATTTTGGGTAAGAGACCCCTTTTTCAAAATGAATCCATACCTTAGAAGCTCATAGCCAAATTACTTTGAAAAATAACCATTTGGGGTCAGAGATATCTCCTTCAAAATGAATCCATACCTCAGAAGCCAAAGCCATATTACTTTGAAAACTATTTTGGGTCAGAGACCCATTTTTCAAGAAGATTCGATACTTAGAGGCCCATAGCCATGTCACTTTGAAAATTAACTATTTTGGGTCAGAGACCCCTTTTTCAAAATGAATCCATTCCTCAAAAGCTCATAGCCAAATTACTTTAAAAACTATTGTGGGTCTGAGACCCATTTTTCAAAAAAATTCCATACCTCAAAGGTTTATAGCCAAGTCACTTTGAAAACTAACTATTTTGGGTCAGATATCCCTCCTTCAAAATGAATCCATACCTCAGAAGTCCACAGCCATCCATACTTCAGAAGCCCACAGCCATATTGCTTTAAAAACTATTGTGGGTCATTTTTCAAAAAGATTCCATACCTCAGAGGCCCATTCATAGCCAAGTCACTTTGAAATCTAACCATTTTGGGTCAGAGACCCTCTTTCAAAGTGAATCCATACCTCAGAAGCCCACAGCCATATTATTTTAAAAACTATTGTGGGTCAGAGACCCATTTTTCAAAAAGATTCCATACCTCAGAGGCCCATAGCCGAGTCACTAAATATTTTGGGTCAGAGACCCCTTTCTCAAAATGAATCCATACCTCAGAAGCTCATAGCCAAATTACTCTAAAAACTATTGTGGGTTAGAGACCCCTTTTTCAAAATGAATCCATACCTCAGAGGCCTTCAGCCAAATTACTTTAAAAAATAATCATTTTGGGTCAGAGACCCCTCTTTCAAAATGAATCCATACCTCAGAAGCCCATAGCCATATTATTTTAAAAACTATTGTGGGCCAGAGACCCCTTTTTCAAAATGAATCCATACCTCAGAGGCCTTTAGCCAAATTACTTCAAAAATCACATCTCCCGCTTTTTCCTATTAATACAAAATATTTATCTTTGTGATTGGTTGAGTGAGTAAACTCGAGATAATTTTTCCATCAAAATTTAACAATATGAATAGACCTAGAATTCACTAAAACCTAGTGTAATTGAAAATTATCAATACAAATTACTGAAAGTACTTGAAAGTTCCTAATAAGAACTTCAATTAATTGATTGGTGTCGATTATTAAACTCCCAAAATCAGTTTTCGTTTATGTCGACTCTTGGATAACCGACTTCGACCCCAAGGGAGTCTCAAAACTTTAATGGTGATGTCAAAATATTAATATTTTTTATAAAAATGGTTTAAGAACAAAATTCGGCTTTGGAAAAGAATTGAAAAATCTCCAGTTTCATATTATATCCTATTTATTATCTGTCAGCAATTCTATTAACAACGATTGTATATTCTAATGTCGTTTTATCTCGACAAGTTTTAGATTTGAACGTATCTTCCTCGGTGTATCGAGACAATCTATTACATAAATATTATCTGGATGGAAAGTGTACGGAACGATACAGGTACATAACATTGTTGATAGAGGAACATGCATTTCCAACTGTGATCGCTAACTCAGAAGTCAGTAAAACAACATAATTGTTGAGGAAGAATTGTAAACATACCCGCGAGCTAACAAAGCAATTACAACCAAGAGATGAGGTTGCCGCATCACAAGGCACTGTATACTTTGTATTAAAATATAACTGAAATTCAGTTTGGTCGTACTTTGATTACGTTGATAGAAATCGTTATATTTCAAGGTTGAATTTTAATTATATCCGCATTTGAAACAAGAAAAAGTGGTCCTCACATACGAAAGTTGCTAATATTACAAAAAGACACGATGAGATGAAAAACTTATTGAAATATGGTTTATTCAATTGTATTTTACTCCTGTATATAGTTTTGGAAATTCCAATTTCAGAAGTGTTTTTTAAGAAAATTAGTTTAGAAAAAGTTTTTTGGCAATTTTCATGTGTTGTCAATCAAGTTAACAAACGCAATGTTTTCCCAAATAACTATTTTTTGATGTCACATGCAAGCTTTTTCGGATATTTACCCCCTACTGCTCAAGTTCTATGAACATACCGATTATTAAGTTTTTTCATTTTCCCTTTGGTCCCTCTAGTGCTTAGGGTTTGATCTATGCAGCAACAATTTTGGCTTCTCCTTCTCTCTTCCGTTTGTTCAATATTTAATCATTGACATTTTAAAGTTATCTAAATGGTGATGATGCCGTTACCATGTCGATTTTGGTTCCTTGGTTTTGCGAGTACATCCGATCCATCGGTTCCCTCTATCTGGTTGTAATTTGGGACCCAGTTACGCAGTTTTGACATGTTCACAGCATCACAGTCTTTGATCGTGACTCTAATGATGTAAAGGTTTTTAGTGCGACTTCACTATTTGAGTATATGACAGTGAATACACTAATCTCTATTTGTTTTGTGGAATTTTCTAATGCAAGAATTTCTGATTTTTATCGAATATTTTCAACTCTAAATACTGGGATAAGATCTTTCTTCAGCAGTATTTAATTCTTTTCACATTCTTCTCTTGTTGTAAAGTTGCAATGGTACTTCTAGCGAAAATAGTATGTTTGCTGTACCAGCTTGCCTTTGAGTATTCTCTATTTTTGTCAATATCTGCGTATCTCCATAGTTAGCTGATTTCCACTGGTCGGATTCTCAAGTCTTGAAGCTCCTTTTGTTGCCAAGCTCTTCAAGTTCAGATCAAGTGGTTGTAGATCAAGGTGGTGTTAAATTCAGGCGTAATATTTACTAATACTCTCCGATCATTCAGGCACCATAGACATCCTTAGCATGCCCATTATGGTTTTCGAACAACGCTGACAGAGCTTGAAGAAGCCCATAACAAATTTGGAGAAGTACTCATCTTTTAACATTCATAAATTGGAAAAATAATGTTAATAGGAAAAGTCCAAGGAAACAAGCACATTAAAGTATTAACGTTTAATCATATAGTTGATATTGGTAATAATAAAAAGTCCCTTTTCTAATTATTATCACTAGTTACATACTTAGCACTTTAGCTTTTTCATAGTTAAACGTGGCAATATCGGATGTTTTTTTGACTGCATTCCTTTCACGGCTTCAGATAAACTTGCCAAAGTATATCTCACTAATCAACTGTATATTTCTTTGGTGAATGAATTATTATTATTATTATTGAAGTAAGTGGTCTAAAACTGCATTAACTGTTCCTGAACCAGCATTTGAGATTAATTGATTGATTTATTTATATGCATCAAATAAAATTGCTGTTATCGCGGTCAGTTACTTTTTAACAAAGCCATTTCCCTGAGGAGACTCGGGAGAAAAAGAAAATATAAAGGAAATTGGAATGATGATTGAAGGAAAAGCCCTAGAGTTCGTAGTTCCATTCTTTTTGGTTATTAGATTCCGACAATATTAACTTTTCACCCCTCACTGCAATTTTACCATTATTTTGTACGTTTCACGGCCTCTTTGCGAAATGAACTTTATCAGCCGTATAGAGGCCCTATTTAGAAACGTAATAAAAACATGGCGTTATGGTTTCCTCACAAGAAAAGTTGGTATACCGAAAGCGCGCGGTTTAACCTTTATAAGAATTTTAATAATCTCCAAACCCTGCTAGCGGTAGCAACTGAAATCGTTAACTTTGAAGTTATACTTTTCTTTTTTAAATTCTTTTTAATAAGGCATACTTTTGTGTTTTGTATACTAAGATGGATACATCGAGATTTCGTTAAATGGAACAGTTTAATTTCATTTAAAAAATATTTAAAATATCCTCGGCTAAACTGCATAATCTCAGTTTTCTTCAAATTCAATCAAGTTATTTAGTGTAACATGTGTTAACCCCTTTGGAAAAACAAATAAAACTGAAATTGACGTTACCAAAGTTTACCTACTCAACAAGTATACAATTTATGAATATCAAAAGGTTCAACAGCGAACGTTTCTTAAAATATCGTAAATTTAAGATATTTTTCGACCCAAGCCGACGATAAATTTTGAACATAACTAAACGTTTCTATTTATCAATTAATTTCGTTCCATTATAGGTCCATATAATCACCGATCCTTGAACGAATAAATACCATCATTCAGCCAAATAATCTATTTATATTTGCCTCGAAAGTGGACGTTAATGAAGGAGAATAAAAAATAAACGAAATAAAAAAAATTCACATGTCGTGTAAGGCCGAGCATGAGTTGTAGGTATTAATGAACTCAATTTAAAGTCCTTATCTAAATAAAACTTGAAAGTTTATAAAGGAGACGTTGATGTTCTATTAATAAAAAGATAAAACAAGGAGCGCATTCAGTCGAGAAGGGAATTTGTATGAAACGTTTATAATGAAGGCTTTATAGTATGGACGACTTTGTTAACAGGAATCATACATTTTATTGACCTCTTATGATTTGAACTACTTTTAACGTTATTATTTATTATGTTTCCATTTTTGGGTTAGGTTAGACATTTCAATTGAAGTATCAAGTGATGCTTAAAAATAATTAACCAGTCAGTCTTTCACTCTCATACTGCACCAATTTGGCACTGTGTAACTCTTCTATCTCATTGAATCAGTCACTGTACCCTAATGAAGCACATGTATACAATCGGCATATATAGGGAGGAACCTATCTGTCAGTTCTGCATCGGAGAGGAGGAAACAGCCTCTCATATTATCTTTGATTGTGAAGCATTATATCATTGGATATATAGACTCCTAGCACTAGAGCTTCCAAGGGAGGATTTCTCCAAGAAGAACCTGGTGAAAAAACTGTTGAGCCATATAAACTCTAGGCCTCTAACTGATGGAACCGAAACAATCAACCAATCGATCAATCCCCTGTTTCATTTGCATCATGCAACCGAATGAACAGCTTTAAATGAGAACAAAAATCTTTTTGCCTGTATTTGGACTGGATTATTCATTCATTCTGCTGCACTGAGCTCATTTTCGGAATTCCACCATGCCGGATACCACAAACTGTTGAAAAAGACGGTATAATTTAAGTCTCGTGCACTGGCACCCATGTAAGTATTTATATCGGGGTGACATTCACTAAGACCTTGAAGATCCATTGTGCCCTCACCGGCACCCAGAAGAAAGTTACTGTTCCAGCACCTTTGTTTGATTTAATTTTGTGTTAACCCACTCTCGTTGATAACAACGTCCAACGTGATCTTGTTTTCTGGAGCTTCTTCTTGAATTGGTATGCTCCAACTCTTAGTATCCCAAGATGTCTTGTTAAATCGCCGGGATTCAGAGATTTATCCTGAGTTAGCCTGTAGTCATTTCCCAGAACGATTGTCTGTATATATAGGTATAGTGGAGGGAGTCAAGTCCATGTAGGTGAGTCACTTTTTGCATTTCCGTTTTTGCACATTTCTGCTTTGTTTTGTTCCACCAAACCAGCACAGGATAGATAATATTTGACAACTGTTAGATATGACCAGTAGATCATTTTTGTTCTCACGTTTTCCCAAACATCCTGCGCACGTCCAGATATACTTGCTTCTCTTTACGTGAGCCTCCTGTCGAGATGACTGTTAGGTACTTAACCTCGTCTGAAAAAGAGGTTTATTCCAATCGTGATCAGAGGCTGTATTTTTAAATGTGAATGAAATTAGTGTTGTTTTGTTAGCATAAGCTTATGTTCCTTTTATCCATTTAACAAGTGGTTATAATATTTAAGATACGTTGCAAGCGCAATAATTCTGTGGGTCGTGATCACATGTATAACTTAAAACGTCAGCATAGTTCAGAGCACAAAATCCTTCTCCTTTCAGTTTTGCTGAGAGGTCGTCAACTACTAGTTACCACAGTAGAGGTTCTTCTTGACGACATCCTTTTACTGCGTCTATAGTATCAGAGTTATGTCGCAACAGAGCTGGAAAGATATCCGAAACAGTTTTCATAACGGGAATGGGAGTATAAAAGTCGGTATAGTTATTCACTCGATATTTTATACCTAGATTTATACCGAGAATAACTTGTCGGTTCTACAATCGATTTCTATGACAGGTACCTACAGCTATTCCGAGAACATCTCGCAAGTAGTTCCCATCAACCAACGCTGTGACATTTAACGGAAATTTCCCGTCATAACCCAATTTATGGGTTTAGTTGAGTGCTTGATGGGATTTCGGAAATTCCACTTCCACCACCATCCTGTACCTCTTATTATGGACATGTATGGATGCAAATTTGTTTAAATCGCAATTTGATTGATTAATCATTTACTGTATTTTTACTTGAGGTATAATCTGCTTACGTAAGACAATTTACATCTTCCTGTCCTTTTCAAAAATGTTATTTAAATCGCAACGTTAAATGCATTTACCATCTTGAAATACACCTGGTAAGTGAATCCTACAACATTTTGTAATCTACAATTTACATTAACGAGGCTCACCTTGGCAAAATTATCATCCTAACGTCTAATTTCCATAATATGGGTACTAAAAAAACATCCTCACCAACATCCACCGTACTAAAATTATAAAATTAAGAAGCGCCAAAGCGTGTGGGTAAGAGAAAACATCCACATACGACGACAGTGACCGTGCGCAAAATTTATGCATCCAAACGCGTCGTGTATAGAAAAATGTTTCACAGCTGGTCGCTGAATTCATTAAGGCGACGTTTTACACACCCAAACTATTCCGAGTCCATTATTACATTGGAAAATATCAACACAAATCCTTCGGCTTGAATGGATTGTGAATAAGATTTTAAAAATTGTCCTGTCCGGATTAAATGTCAACACTTGATTTATGCCTTAAAATGAACTGAATGTCAACTAACCACTACATATTTTAACTTAAGATTGACTGCTTGAGATATTTTAGATAGTAAAAGGATGGATTGATGGTGTGCAGAACATTCTGATGAAATTAGTCTTTGCTACAAATCACCTTACTTAACGTGCAACTTGGAAGGAAAAGAAACATTAGCCTCAAAAATATTGGAGACGATCATACAGCTCGACCACACTTGGGCTCAGCACAGGGGTAAATACAGCGGGTAAAATGGTTTTTTGAATCTATCACCGGAGATTGGAAATACAAAAATATGTTCAAATGCCAAGAATCATCTAGGTAGTTCTGACATAGTACACAAATAAAAGATAAATAATCTGGATAACACGTGCTTGGTCAACACAATTTAGCATTGCGCGCTGAATCCAGTTGGAACAGTTTGGCATAGAAATTGGATTTCTTCGAAAAACTTCGCAACATAAGCTCGCAACATAAGCTGCTGAATAAGGTTGGTATAGGGAATTAAGTGTACCGGGCACAAGAGTATTTAGGCGGTGAAGCCTAAGACACCCTACCAAAGCTAGGGTCTGAAACTGCATTCACTGGTCCTGGAGCAGTATTTGGAATATCAAAAACTACTGCACTTGCTTGTTCAACTCTGTGGATTCAAACAAAACATCGGTCGTACCGGAGCTACGTGTCAAAGCAGCTAATTCCTGGTCAATAGTTCTTCGGGGTCGCTGACTAACCAAATGTCAAACATCAACAGAGACTAGATCAGGAATGTGATGGGACCACCCACCGGTCATTGTACCCTAAAAAAACACATGCGTACAATGGGAATATAAAGGAACGGACCAGTAGGTCAGTTGTGCATAGAAGAGGAGGCAACAGCATCACACATTTTCATAGAATGTGAAAGACTCTCTCATTGGAGATATGGACTTCTAGTACCCTGAGCCCCATAAGGGCTACTCTTTACGTAAACGGAACAACCAAAAGCACAAAAAGCCTAATGGATGAGACATCGAGCACTTGAAGCACCTGACAGCATCCTCACAACTTTTTTTTCATACTATTACCCATTCCACTTATAATAATTGAAAGAACAATACAGTTTCATAAAAACTGTTCATTTCCCAACAAAGGAATGAAATTCATTTTCTTCAAGTTGGACTTTTGTTTACAGCGGCTTCAAAAGTATACAAACTTTAATTCGTTATTTCTGAGACGAGCCAGCAGACACAATGCAAAATCTTTTATTTGACATTCAAAAACTCCACCGCTGTCAAATATTGCTTTTAAAAGTTCCACACTTTCTTTGATTCCTTGTTCGAAAGCAAAGCCGTCGCGTATTTATCGTCTTATTATTTAAATTCGATCAGAGCATTTTACTTTTTATTGACTGCTTCAGAATAAATTCCAAATATGCCTTTCCAAATAGCTGGAAGTGTACCCATGCCACGGTCGTTATTTGTGAGACATTGTGTGATATTACGTCTATCCATAGAAATCCCCTAAGGACGTGTAATACATATACGATCAGTCATTAGAAAATACGTTCGGGAATGTGTATAGATATGAAACAAACAATTGGAAAACATTGATGCTCTAAATAAGAAAGAAACTGGTTTTAAGAATTGCGACATTGGTCAATATGGATATTAGATTGCTAGTTCTATGGAACATGTTTAGACAGACTAAGTAGAGAGGGAATCATTAAAAAAAACACCTCCTCACTTCTTAGAAATCAGACAATCTGGGTCATGCCACAAGACGGTGTGATGAAAAAATATAACTTTTCAAAGAAATTCGTTACGGAATGAATGGGATCCAAATACCATTACCAGACTTGGAAAGAATGCCATTCAATGGTACACCGACGGCTCAAAAGCAACAGAAGGAACTGGGATAGGAGGGCCAGGAACCAAACACTCTGAAAGCTTGTGAAAAACCCCAAGTATCTTTCAAGCGGAAATCCACGCCATAAGAAAGTGCGCCCAGTTCAATATTGATAAAGGATACAGAAGACAAGGGATTACCTCAATGAACTAGGCGAGAACAATATAGTCACCTTACTATGGATTCCAGGACACACTGGAATAGAAGGAAATGAAATAGCAGATGAACTAGCAAAGAAAGGGATTGAAATACCTTTCTGGAGGCCTGAACCTTTTGCGGAAGGAATAAGTAAAGTCGAGAAAAAGAGAATATCTGACCATCTAGTAGGGCTTATACAATCAAAGACTCTTCTGGGTGACTACAACCTGTTGAGATCAAATGAATGCATAAGTCAAAGTAAAACTGCGGTAAGAGTTTTAACTGGGATCCTAACGGGACATTGTCGCCTGAATGGGCACCTGAAAGAGCTCAAAATAGGAGGAGGAAGAAGAATGCAGATTTTGTGGAATGGAAGAAGAAACCTCCATCCACATACTTTCCAACTGCACAGCACTTCAGAATCCTAGAGCACAGCACCTAGGAGATTACTGGATAGAAAAGAAACATTTACCTAAGCTGAAGCCTGCAGACATCCTAAAATTCCTCCGGGAAATAGGACTAAAGGAACTACTAGTTTCTGAGACTCCTCGGAAACTGAGTAGAATTAAATGGACACACTTACATACATACATGGAACATGTTCAAAGGCCAACCATTAATGTGGTTATACTGAATGGATGTCAGTACTGGATAATTAGGGAACAAAATGTTTTTCATCAAAACCCAAGAATATCGAACAAAATTGGAATTATAGAACACGTCCTAGGTCTTATAATAATCCTTGATATGGAAATGAGGCGATGTAGGAAGTATTTTAACCGGTAACAGTACGTTCTGGAAGAACTCTGCCGAGACTTCGAGGAAAACGTCGGGATGGTGACATCATGAAGTTTCTAATTGGTTTCTATGAATCCCTCTACTTTAAGATGATTATAGAAAATTTTCTGAGGTGTAATGGTGTATTTCAATAAGCCTACTCAAGGAGGTCACAACTTCCCAAGCGGAATTGACGGCGAATTCTCATTGCGTTGAGAAAATTGAAGACAAAAAAGTACATTCCGTTCAATTGCCATCTTCAATGATAGCCAAATGGCACTGAAAGCACTTAATTCCATAGAGGTCAATTTTAAGCGAGTAAGGGATTGCAAACGTACCTTAAACGCACTTGTAGACCATTGCAAGGTCACAGTATCCTGGGTACTAAGGCACGAGGGTCATGAAGGCTAAGAATTGCTTGATAAAACAGCCAAACAAGCTTGTTCAATGCCATTCATTGGATCGGAATCCTACTGTGGCGTCGCAAATTCAACAATAATTATGGCTACAAAGAAGTGGGTGCCATAGAAATCTCTTTGTAATCTTACTAGGACAGATGCAGCCAACTGTTACGGCAGAAGATCTAATCAGAAAAGGCAGGAAAACTGCCAAAGTCGTAGTGGGTATTTTAAAAGGACATTGTAAAATTAATAGGCACGCAAAGCTAATGGGGTTGAGAGACGAAGACATGTGCAGATTAGGACACCTAGACGAGGAAACTGCCGAGCACAACCTATGTCAGTGCGATTGTCTGTCGAATGTGCGGTTTCTTGTACTAGGCAGTGAAAAGCGAGGTGAAAAGCCACCGGCAAGAAATTACATGAAAGATTCATTATCGAGTCGGACTGGAGAATGTAATCTAGATTTAGAGGACCACAATACATGTGAAAAGGTCGCAGTGGAATATGCCGATTACCTCGTCAATTATAATCTAATGTAGCGGTGTATTTATGAATTATTTGCCTGGTATTGTATTTTAACGCGGTCATAGGGTTATCGTGGGCAATTGATGAATCATTAATGTTATTTGAATTTATTGTTGTGTCTAAGTTGTAATTTTTGTGTTCTATCGGAACAGAGATACAATAAATTTTGATAACCAATGTAGTATTCCCAGTACTTTTCTAACAAAGTAGTATTTTGGAATTATCCATATAAAGATAGAAGATTGGATTCGGTTTTAAGATCCACTCTATATATATAAGAAGCCAAGGTGGATTATCCAGATACCAATCTAAATGGGTTGAGATACGTTGCTAGAAATCGTGATTACACCTAGAATTCGAAATCCTTGTTCCTAAGCTGGCTTAAAGGAGATTTAGAAGAGAAGACGGGATCTCTCTCGCGTCGCTTTGAATCACCTCTTCTATACACCGTTAAAAATCCGTTCAATAATCAGATGAATCAATGGAAGTCGTCAATAACTACTGTATTTAAACAAAAATACTTTTAAAATGATAATAAATAAACAAATTGCGGAAAGTCTAATCAAGTCATGCCATTCACACAAGTAAGACAAGGAAAATATGAGAAAAACTACTCGAAAGAGAGAGGAGAATAATTGTGGGCAGTTAGCGCCCCCCCCATTTTACACAAAATATCATTTGTACAAATTAATCTGCGCTTTTGGCAACAGCGGTTAAAATAGGGGGCGATGAACATTCTTCCAACCTCTGGAACTAAATACGCCCATCGCTAACTGCCTACAATTATTCTTTTCTCTCTTTCAAGTAGTTTTTCTCATATTTTCCTTGTCGTACGTGTGTAAATGGTGTGACTTGAATAGACTTTTCGCAATCTGTATAATCAACCCATACAAATAAATACACATAGATTCAAAAGTTTTGCATCACCCTAAATCTCCGAAAAAAAAAATGTGTTCATTATAAATCGATCAGAGATTAATCAAATAATTAGTTTTAATGAAAAAAAACGTGTATATTTGTCAAAAATTTTTATTATCCAATAATAAACTTGCCTTAAACATAAAAACTATTCTTAGAAATTAAATAAATTAAATTCAAATTGATTCTTTTTAAAGAAAAGGTTCAGTGAGAACCTGCATGAGAACTTTTAATAAAGAGTATTCCCACCTCTAGAATTTATGCAAGCTTGAAGTCGCCTGCCCATGCTGTTTACCAAATTATTGATATTCTGTTGAGGATTATTTCGCCATTATTCTTGGGTCGCATGAACAAGCTCTTGTACACTC
>CAJUYI010002392.1:4758-18235 GCA_910591695.1 Galerucella pusilla
GTTCCCTATACCTAAATACAGAGGGTTCCGAGTTATGCTGATTTTTTGGAAAATGTGAACATTCCGAAAAAAATAAATAACTCATTGATATAACAGATTCTAGCAAATTTTCTCTTACATCTGAATAGTTGGCCATTCGTTGAATGTATTCCACTATTGAGTACTACATATCTCTTTACATCAGAGTGTTCAGAATTTTCAATTTCATTATCAGATCATTCTATGTGTATTTTAATAATTCCTCATATTTAGAAAAATTTCCTCTTTCGAAAGGTATAAGGGTGTCCTATACCTAGGTATTATATTTTTCGTGCAATTCACAATTTTCTTGAATTGTATGCTAAATCGATTTTAATTCATCTGCAATTCTCTCTAAATTTTATAATAATTATCTTGAGCTAAATATTGTAAAGGTGAATTTGCCAAACTGTACTCATTTCAATATTCAGGATTCGGCTGCTTCGTCTCCTTGTCCTTATACGTCTCATTCGTATTGTAATACTTGACTTACCGGACTTATGACGTAAATTACTTTATTTTTCATGAAAATATGGAAACTTTTCCGATCAAATTAATTGTAATAACGGAAACAACAAAGTATACGTGTTTCCTATTTGAAAGCTTTTTAATAAATATACCATTTCGAACAAAGCACCGGAGATAGAAATAAAGTCTGTAAATTGTCCCATTAGCGCCTTCAAATCATATTTATTCCACAATTCGTCGCTCGAGTAAGGAAATAGCTTTTATTTCGTTTAAGAGATTGAATCTCTCAAAGAAAAGATACTACTTTGTCTGTAATGGACATTTAAATACGTTCTTCGAGAACGCGTGGTAAACTCGTTACTGATATATTCACAAAGGAGCAAAATTTCCAGACATATTTCAATTTTAAAGTATGTCTTACGCGAGAATTCAGTAATGATATTCAAATGTGAAGCGCAGTTGGACCCTTTTGGCTCCCAGTAGTAATTTATTGCGAATAAAACAGGTCGACTAACTCGCAGTATAAAAGGAGGTCTAAAAGGTCGTCGCTAAAGTTAGTTCCTCGACAAAAATTTTATTTTCGCCGCAGTTAAGGTTTTTATTTAAATGCACTTTCGAGAGAAATATTTTGAAGTAGGGGAGACCGGGATTATTGAGTACAGAGGTTGGTTGGCACACTGGCATTATTTATATACCTTGCCGTAGAGTACGACCTTATACTGTATGTTTAGTATGTTAGTCTTGGGGAAGGTTGGCACAGCGAGCCAACCAGTTATACTCTAAGCTTTAGAACTTCTGCCTTTTTTAGAAAAATAGCAAGATATGAATAAATACAATAAAAGGAGGTAGAAAGAGAAGATCAACTGCTTCACTGGCTGGCAGAAAAGAAAAATCCGAAACAAAAAGAAACCGGTCAATGCGAGAAAATAATAAAAAGGCGAAGAAAAAAACCAAAAAATGAAGAAAACATAGAAACTGAAGAAACAACTGATTACGACTGAGATTCTGGAATTAGTAGCAGCGATGAAGACTACGACAGGGCAAAAATTAACCCTGAAGGCTGGAATTTCAAAAACTGCTGCTCGTGGTTGTATATCTCGATATGGACTTAAACTAAGAATCAATCGTATTGGAGACACGCGCAGAAATATGAACACAGCAAGCTCCTGGTAAGAAAACCCTCGGAGAAGCTGACTAATGAACCACTTAACCTCAGCAGGGACCAAATAAGGACAGTGACCGGTTTACTCACCGGTTGGGGTGGGTGACTACAACCTGTTGAAATGAATGTATAAGTCAAAGTAAAACTGCGCTAAGAGTTTTAACAGGGATCCTAACGGGAGGGACATTGTCGCCTGAATGGGCACCTAAAAAAGCTCAAGATAGTGGAGGTAGCAGAATGCAGATTTTGTGGCATGGAAGAAGAAACGTCTATCCACACAATTTCCAACTGCGCAGCACTTCAGAATCCTAGAGCACAGCACCTGGAAGATTACTGGATAGAAGAGAAACTTTTACCTAACTTGAAGCCCGCAGACTTCCTAAAATTCCTCTGGGAACTAAAGGAGCTACTAGTTTCTGAGACTCTCCTCAGAAACTAAGTAGAAGTGAGGGGGCACAATATATTTCTTAGGTCTCAGTGATTGTCACCCCAAAATACTTACATATATACTCACCGGTCACTGTACCCAAAGGAAGCACATGCATACAATCGACATATAACTAGGAGCTTATCTGTCGGTTCTGCATGGGCAAGGAGGAAACAACCTCTCACAGTATCTTTGACTGTGAAGCATTAAGCATTATCGCATTGGAGATATAGACTCCTAGGAGAAAAGCATCCAAAGAAGGATTTCGTAAAGAGACTGTTAAGCCTGATAAGGGCTAAGGGCTAAGAAAAATTGAAAGACAGTGGAAATACCCGCTTAATAAATTGAAAGACAGTGGAAATACCCGCTTAATGGGAAATGTTTTTTTGGAAAAGTTATTGGCCAAGGAGACGTTGACAATGATCCACATTAGGATGATTTTCCAACCGCACAAGATATTTATTACTACACTCCATAATCACTTCCCTAACTGTAGGTATCTCCAGATCTTTGTAAATATCCCCATTTGTAACAAACCATGGTGCTCTCTCCTAAAACCAAACTGGTGATCCAGAATTGAGTTTTCATTTGTAATTGTTGCTGCTAGTCTTCTTTCAATGAGCTTTTCCATGATTTTTGACCGGATTGGAAGAAGACTAATTGGTCGGTATGACGTTAGCTCATGTGGAGGTTTGCCAGGTTTTTGTAGAAGGATAATTTCTGCTACCTTCCATTCGCTTGAGAAGTATCTCAGCCTAAATGCTGCATTAAATAGTTGTGTCAACATGACAACTGCTCTACGGGGAAGATTTTTGAGTATAACGCCTGTGACAAGGTCATATCCAGGAGCTTTCTTTTTGCCTAAGTTGTTTATTAAATTTTGCACCTCTCCAGGGTTTGTCCAGCCTTCTCCCGATTCCATTGCCTCTTCTAGAAAGGTAATGATTGCTTGTTCTTCAGGAGTATGTGGTGCTGGGTGTGGTTTGAATACTTCTTCTAAGTAATTACCAAAAGCATGTGCTTTTTCGTTGTTTATTTTTGCCCATTCGACATTTAAGTTTCTTATCGGTGGAATTTGTTGCTGAGGTTGTTTCAGTTTCTTTGTTGCTTTCTATAGGGCATATTCACTATCTTGTGTTATCGTTAGATTTTGTATGTATTGTTGAAAGCTCTCATTTTCAAGTTCTTTAAGTAGCTCTTTGAGTTTCCGCGCAGCTGCATTGAATCTGCTTTCATCTTCTGGCTGTCTCGTGGTTTGCCAGATCCTTCGTTGCCGCCTCTTTTATTTTTTCTCTGAGTTGGTGGAGGCGTTGAATTCTAAGCAGCTTCCTGTACGTTTACTGTAAAAGCGTGTACTTCCTTTTCAAGTTCTTCTTTCGTTTTCAGTGGTACATTGGGGCCAAGGTTTTCTTCAAGTATCTGTTTAAATAGCTGCCAGCTGGTGTTGCAGTTATGTAGTTTAGGTGGAATTTTTTTGTTTTTAATTGAAGAATATACTGTTGCTATGACGGGAGTGTGATCAGATTCAATATCGAAGTTTGATGCGATGTCCAAATAACCTTGAGTATATCACAGCTCGCGTATGCGTACTTTCGGTTGAAACATAAAACCAAGATCCCGAGTACATGGATGCTGGGCTCCATAAAGATCCCTACCACTGGTTTGAACTCTAATGGGTTCGGCAAAATTTCCGGTTAGTGGTAGTGTCTTCACCCGACGTCGGTGATTAGCCTCAGCTGCAGAAATGGATCGATTCATTTAATTCATTCATACGTTTGGGTTGGGCTCAACAGCCCAGGCACTAGAATTGAATCTTTGTATCATTGCCCATGTTATCTACCTACTTCCATTCCAGAAGCTTCGTGTCTTCTATATAGGCCACCAGTTTATCTGGAAGAATCTACACTAGTTGTGATGGTTGTGTTATTTCCACTTCAAAGTGCTTCCGTCTGAGTCCTTGTAAGTTCTCCCAGAAGCAAAGTATGTGATTATCGTGGAGTTCACATTTTCTGCACATAGGTTCACTAACTCTGCCCATCCTGTGCAGATGCTAGGGCTCAGGGTACAGTGTCCAGTCACCAGGTCGGTAACTGTCTTCAAATTTCTCTTACCCAGCTTCAACAGCCTGGACGAGAGTTCCTTGTTTTACTATTCAGTAAACTCTAAGTATGGAGGTGTCCTTGTGTCAGCCTCCAATTGAGTTGTAATTCCCTAACTAGCCAGTTAGACCGATGTTAAATACTAAAAGAAAAAAAACATGATACTTCTTGTTTGAAAGTAAACATTGTTAATTTTGGTCTTGCATCTAACAGCAAGTTCGTATGATAAAATTTCCATTATGTCAACGTCAATATTTATCCATCTCACGTAAATCTGGCCACGATATTGTAATATTTATACCTTCATAATCGTATTCATTAGTTTGGGATGGTTTCTGCGACATGGCCTAATTCTCTCAACTCGTGTCCATTCCCATTACAGAAGCAATTAAGACAGTTAATTAATCCATAAACTGTTTTCAAAAACTCCCGTCTAACCACCGCCCACGTACACAACTAATGCCTTCTACAACGCTTGGTTTATGTTCGAATTAATTAGCGTGTTTATTAATGAATTACAAAAGCACCAAACTTTTTGCTGAATCACCACATATACATACTTATTAATATGTTTTCTGTAGAAGGAGTTTTATTGTCTCCTAATAGAAATATTGTTGGAGTGTATAATTCTGTTATAATATCAAAAATGTAATCACTAGATATAATTATTGATTGAATTAACTTAAATAAATAAGCGACATATTATTTTATTAAAATGACATCATTGAAAGTATGATTGAACGTGGTGTTAGGTACCTATAATGGTGAGTTTATAAGAAATTCTTATTCCTAACTATATATCGAATATTAGTTTTAAGCAATTAACGCCTCACAAAGTTTTGGAGATATTTCCAAAAACGTGACCATTCCCTTAGAAGAAACAACTACTTCTCGGGCTTTGCGCCCCGACAGACATTGGATAACACTTCTAAGAAGCAGGGTCGGTATGAGAAACAAGATTTAACCAAACATTCTGGTTTGCAATTAGACCAAGCAACGAAGCATGCGAGTACCTATAGTAATTTTTGACAAAAATTCTAATAGAAAACGGATGGTGCCATCATATGAAAGACGTTGCGTAGTATCATTTTGATATGTTTTGGACACGCAAATGCTGTTCAGTAATTTGTAATGAACATTTAAAACGAAAAAAAACCTTTTTTTAGTTATATCATATAGCGTGAAACGTACGGAAGCACAAATTGTAGATAATTAAAATACGAACAAAAGTCAATCGGATAATTAAGAACCCAGGAAATCAGAAAAAACCGGAATATTAGCCATTTTTTTTGAAAATTCATCTTAGTCATTTTTCATTTGGAAGAGCTGAATCTTAGTATAAAAGAAGTTCTTCGTATGTCCTTTATAAGCGCGGAGAGCAGACGCCAAGCGACGGTTACTTTGATCGGAGTTGCAATAATTTAAATTTTTTCATACGATAATTTTTAACGTGTCTGGATGCGTGGTCGATTGTCCGCTTTCAAATTTTAAAACGGTTTTGAAAAGTATAGACGTAGAGCAACAAAACGTATATTTTCGATTTCCATTAAAATAATATGAAGTCGACCAAAAACGACCGAGAGCACAGCTAAAAATGACGGAAAGTAACGGAATGGAGGGGTAGCGGGGATTAAGTAGAGGCATAATATAGATATGCAAGCATGCTGGCGCTCGGGGTTTTTGGCCAACTTCGCATTATTTTATTAGTTTCAGCTCTTGCAATTGAAAAATAACAAAGATATGAATTTTCAGAAAAAAATCCTAATTTTCCGGTTTTTTCTGATATTCTCGGCTCCCAATTATCCGATTGATTTGCTCGACCCCTCACTTCATCTATAGACTCGTTTACTAAAATTTTCAAATCATTTTTAACTGTCGTAAAACAAAGTAGGTACTAAGGATAAAAATATGATTCTGAAAATTTCATGTCAATAGAATATGTCGTTCTCCTAATACAGCCAATTAAACAAGCATACCGAGAGCGGGGCGAAGACTATGACAGTGACGTCACCGCATATGAAAGTTAATGTGCACTAACATTACGTTTCTGACTGTAACGTGCCTCGCGTAGAATTTATGTATTTTGAATTACTCGCAAAATTTTGTGTGAATAAAATAAAATGTGTGGACCTAATTTTAAAAAAGCAGACTCATTAAATCTTCCAGAAGTTGACTTGCTAATGATTATGGAGCTTTTTAATCAAAAACACGAGTTTATTAAATTATAATTTTATACTATGTGACGCATCGTTTTTTGCTGTTTTCCGGCCAGAATGATTAAAAATGTCAATATTTTCATAAATACAAGCTCTCTCAAATGATATACAGAGTGATTGCAGATGTTTTATTTTATTCCTGGTCTGGTGGACAAAGTTACGGAGAAACGCTACAGACTACTCAGTAAAAATTGCAATTAAAGTAAAAATCAAATCACCAATATTGAAAAGAACAAGAAAAACTTATTTTGATGAAACAGGTAATATTGGTTCCAAATGTTTACATCGGATTCAAATGCACATGAACCTCACTTTATAAAAAAGCGATATTTGTTAGAGCTGATCCGGACTTTGAATCAAATCAAATAATTTCTTTTGAAACATATAATATACGCCAGTTTTGTTAATGATCTACTGAAAAAGATTACCTGTTTTTTGAAAAGAAGCATTATTCAATAAAATTTAATTTGTGAAGAACTGACCCATTATTTTATTAAATAATTTTGAACATTGATAACACCAAAAGGTATAAGAACCATATTATCTAATTCTTTTAATAAATTGAGATTGATACAAGCGTGTGGTTTTCAATAACCCTCTCAATTTGGATTCACAACGTATTTTATAATGATTCTGATTGAAGAAAAATTAAATCTTAAAAATACACAAACAAAGTATTTTGACTTATCAGTTAATGCTTTAAGTCTTTTTATGCTTTTCTGCCATTGCTTCCGTTTTTTTACATCCTTATTGATAGAAATAAATGTTTTGTTAGATGTTTTAATCGTAGTAGGTACTTTTACATTCTGGAACCGCACAATATTTATAGCTTTTTTTTACTCTGGTTCTGGTCCATTGTGTCGAATAGTTTAAATTATTTCTAAACGTTCTTATTTCACAATCATAACATGGCTTAGAGTTTGCTAAAACGTATAATAAAAAATAATAAGCAAGCAAAGTACTGTTAGTCATCTAACCGAAAACCGATCGGCGCGGTATCCGCTCTCTAAACGAGAGATTTCATATGCGATGACGTCACGCCTGAAATTCAGACAGGAGCGCTGTTTAATGTTCATATTTTTTTTTGCGACTTAGGAGTGTCGCTGACGTCTAATTTTTTGCACAAAGCCTCAAAATGATGTGCTCTTCCTAATGGTAAAATAAAAAAAAATATGTAAATGAGCCCATTGCTTGGCCTAAATTAGAAGGGACAATATCGCTGGTACAACTACGGTACAAGTAAATAATCTATAAAAGTAACTACTTAAAATCTAATTTCTCATGTTATTTGAAAGTACGCCTGAGTTTGGTGAGCTTTAATTTCTTTATTTTGTTCTGAATATAAAAGTTCAACTCTGCTTTTTTATTGAAATTACTTTTGCCTGCTGGCAAAGCAAAGTTTCGTGAATAATTGAATTGTATGCATAAAGTTCGTGCAAGTGTAGTTTGAGTTGTATGGAATGATTATGTTTATGTAAGTTATTTTACTATGAATTGAATATAACTCCTTAATGTTTGCGAAGTTAATTAAATGATGTCGATATCTCGAAATATTTCTTGTTTCAAAAAGAAAGAAATATGTCAGAATAGGCTGACGATGCCTAGAAAAATTCTTTGAACAGGACATGAGCAGCTTCGCCACCATACTGTGTCCATACTAAGTCGGAGTAAAAGACTGAACTTAGATTTTTGACAGGTCACTGCTATCGTAATGTCAACATGAGAAATTCAAATTAGTGGAGAAAATATGTAGTGAAACGGAAGCAGAAACCTTCATTCACAGACTTGTGGATTGCATACCACTACAGAATCCTATCCCACAACACTTGGAAGATTGCTTGATAGAAGAGGTATACTTACCTAAGTTTAGTGGATATCCTGACATTTCTAAAAGATTAGGAATGCCGTTTCGTCAGTCATGCCGCAACCCCTACATAGGGCTTTCCTCTACTCCTAAGTTGTGCATCCGCCATCTCGTTGCCTTCAAAACCAGAGTGGGCTGGAATCCATTCTAGCCGCACCACGTTCCGCCTTGCAAGATTAGCAAGTCGTTCTCGACATTCGTTAGCAAGTCCTGAGTTGCTGGTATACCCACTCAGGGCTTTAATTGCTGCCTGACTGTCGAAGTATATGGTTATGCGTCGATCCACATAACCTCGGTCTAGGTTTATCTGCGCACATTCCAAGATAGCATATATCTCGGCCTGATATGCAGATACACCATCACCCAATGGTACACAAACTTGTGTTCTTGGGTTCCTGGTCTGGATATACTAGTCTATGAGGTCAATTTAATTCCGCGAGTAGTGTTTGATTCCTGAAAGCGGAGCGCAGCTGAGCCCGAGGTGTATACGCTATTTTTTGCAATTCTGGTAACTCTACATACATTTTTAATAAAAATAAATACTACTAACATTGGAAGCCATAACACAATAAACATAGGTATGCTGTTTGTTTCTGGGACAATGATAAACAAAGTCCCTGTCAAAACGGCGCCATTGTGAACGTAGAAAAAACGTGAGCATGAATAAAAGTGAAGAATTTAATGTAGATCGGGCTGCTGGAGCAATTACTGCTATCATCTTCCTTGAATCGAAATCCTAATCCATTATTCACTTCTGTCTGTTCTAGTTCAACTAGTCGATATATTTCTGATATGAATAATTGTTATTTTTTCTCTTATTTTTTGGGAATCAAACCACAATATTGTTTTTTTATTTTTTATTTCGACGTTTCGGTAGCGTTCCAGCTACCGTTGTAAAGATTAATTGTGTAGTTAGTTTGGTTAACTGCAATAATGTGAACATTACTTGTCATTTTAATTCAACAAATGAAGATCAATGTTACTATGATAAGTTTTTATTGGTACCTTGAATCACTTGGTATTTCAACGTCAATTTCAATGTCAATTTACATCCCTTGGGTCTAAAAGTGACACTTCAGTTTCTAGGACGGGAGACTAAAGTGACCACTTCAGTCTTGGAATTGCAAAAAAAAAATTTATCTCCCCATATTGCTATCAACGCATTTTGACACTGTTTTGAAGTAGGTAAGTAACAATTACCAAGAAAGTATTAATTGCCCTTTACGACGGGTCAACTTACCACCCTTGGGTAGTAATAATTCATGCAATATAAAACGTGTATCTTATTTATTTGTATGAATATTAATGGTACAATTATGAGCATCATTTACAAAACTTGTATAAATGTTTATTCGTTTTTTTTTCAATGTGTATGAACTCCGACTGACTTCATAACTTTTTTATCTCTTACCAAGCTTTCTGATACTCTTGAACTAGGTACTGCATTAGAATTCTGGCTTTCGATTGAACTTCCTTTTTATTGTTGTCACTATCGGCTACATACCTTTCCGCAATATTTAGTTGCAGATTTCCATCCTCCATGTCATTTGAGAGCTAGGAGATTAACTCCAATACCTCGGGGCTTTCCCACAAAGGAGCACCTGAACAAAATAGGGCTGTATAACAGAGACCCTACATGCAGAAGATTCAAAAATGATACCAAAACACCACCGCATATACTATGAAACTGTGAGATGCTGGACCGCAGGAGGCAGGAACTGTATGGTAGACCCCAAATGACTCCAGGAGATTTCTACAACCAACCAGCAAAGAACCTGTATGGGCTATGTATGAGCTAGTACCAGGAGTATCCACAATAAGCCAAGGAGGCTGAAATGAAGCCGGCGAAGGGACGGCGTCTTTAAAAAAACTTCAATATTCGCTAATAAAATGGCCAGCATTCTTCTAAGGGAGTTTCCAGTATACTTCTTGAAGTTCTGAAATTCTTGAAATTTAACATCGTCCATTTTCATTGCACTCAGTTCATTAGAAAGGCACGCTCCAGCAATTCCCATTATAATTACAACCTTCATCACTAAATAAATATCATCGGGGGCTTCAAATAGAAGTTTATTTAAACCAATGGTTCAATAAAACTCGAAGTCCAAACCACAAAATTTAATAAAAGTTCTTCAAAAGGACACTTATGATGTGCTACTAGTTTCGGTATAATATTACCATCATCAGGCTACAATATAATATTGTACCGAAACTAGTAGCACATCATGAGTGTCCTTTTAAGGAACTTTTATTAAATTTTGTGGTTTGGACTTTGAGTTTTATTGAACCATTGGTTTAATTTCATACAACCACATTTGAGATATGGATGAGCTCTTAGAGTTAGAAGTTTATTTATATATCTCGTGTCAAACACATTAAATCTTTTTGATTTACATCTATAGTTTCTTCTTTTTAAAAATGCTGCAAGTTTAGGATATCTACTATCTATGTTAACCTTTATAAAAAGGGTGGACTTCAGCATGGAATATTCGTACCATAATAAGCTTGATAGAGCAGATTTTTCGAGAAAGTACACCAAAAGCACGGTTTCTGAAAATGCAATAACTGTCTTTGTTTGGTACAATTTATTGAAGTACCTTGCTTCATATGTCTTCCTTTATTTTTCTGGCAGCAGCGGCAGACAAGCGATATTTGATGATTCTTCTTCGTCCATAATTTCATGCGAAAAGTATTAAAGAATTAAATTAATAAAAATAAGAAGAAATTCTGCGGGGAGGAGAAAAATCTTACATACCTCATGTAAGTCGAACTCAACAATGAATAAATTTTGAACTTTGTACATGTTACTCTGATAATTTTTTGGAAAAGTGCTCACTATTATACAGGGTGCGGCAGATAAACGGTCAATTAGAAATATCTTCAGAACTAAAGGTATCTGAATTATGAAAATTGGCATGAAGGGATTTTGAATAATGAGCTATTCAATGAAAATATTGCCGTAACTATTCTGCTTCAGGTTATATCGGAAGTTGCACATAACTTCCTAATTTTTAATGGAAGACCCTGTGTATTTTTCAATTTTAGAAATATTCACGTTATTTTGAACATTTTTTGTTGATACTACCCTATAACTTTTTTGAACCGTTTTTGAGTAGTGATGTTTTTTATATGAAAATGACACTTTTTTACCAGGTACCTGTCAAAATTGGAATAAAAACTAAAAACGGAATCCACAATCTTAGCGTAAATCCTTTTTTTCAAATGGGACACCCTGTATGTGATTATATTTTAGAAGAATACGTTGCCCACTATCGATAGGTATTACTATCTTCAATACCTATATCCTGCAGTTTTCAAATAAATCAGCTTTATACATTTTGTTAGAAAAAATTAATTTTCTTATATGCTATGTGGTATTAATTCATTGAGTTTATTAAACATTGAACAATTATACAGATACCATCAAAGATAATAAGGCACTAGCTTGTTAATGCAACAAATGTTCAAAATGTCGTCCATCAACTTCCAAACATTTATGGATTCTTTTAAACAGATTATCATTAGTAGCTCTTGATAGTGATTGCAATGCAAATGCATGCTTATATAATGATCTAATGGTGACAATTGTGGGGATCTTGGTGGCCAGATAAACGGACCTTCATTAGCCATCCATCTATCATTAAATATTTCATCAAGCAATGTGCCTCCTCCTCGAAGATTGTGAGCCGGTGCACCATCTTGTTGAAACCAAGCTTCGTTAGCCTCATTATTAGGTAAAGCGTGCATTGCTGGTACAATTGCTTGCCGTAAGATGTTGCAGTAACGCTCTCCGTTTAAATTATGTGTATAAGTTAAGTGCAACTTCATGTATAACCGGAAGTAGAATAGTTACGGCTATATTTTCATTAAATAGCTCATTATTCAAAACCCCTTCATTCCAATTTTCTCATTTTCTCATTTTCTTCATTCCAATTTTCTCGAGATATTTCTAATTGACCGTTTATCTGCCGCACCCTGTATACTAGTTAAGACGTTTTTTATTGGAATTTTCCATCAATGTATAAACTAAACTTGCTAAAGCTTCTCCAACTTAGTAATAATTTATCTATATAGCGATAATATTTTTCCAAACTCGACAAGTTTCTCTAGATCCTAGTTTCAAATATCGTTAATATTCATGTAATTGGTTGCCCAAGGCGTATAACTTTGAACTAATTAGCTACTCCAATTGCCAAGTACATCGTGGTCTTAAACTGCAACTCCATCAGTCAACAATTTACTGTATAGTTTGCCACTACGGTACGAGATGCAGTTATAATTTTGAGGGAAGGAAGGCAATTTGTGGTATACTTAAGAAATCTACAAATACGGTATCACCACAATACACACAATATCAGACATGCCGTGTATTTTATTGATTTTTTCACGCACCCCATTAACTCCTCATAGGGTGATCCTACAAATTTTGACCCCATATTTTCTTAGGTAATACGAACAAGTGGCATATTATGGTTATTCAAAAATAAAGTTGTTTTATATTTTTTTACAAATTTGAACAACAACTACTTTCTGGCTTTATGCCACGAAGGACATTGAGTCTGCTTTGTAATCAGAAGGGACAACGTAACTTGTTGACAGGTTTTAGGCGTATTTGCGCCTCATCAGTACAAGGTAGATATCATCGCATTCTTGGCATTTCTTTTATTGAAGATAGTGTATTGATGTGGTTTCAGCATTGTCTATGGTTCAGAATTATGCTCTCAGAGCAGAGCAGAGCTATTAATTGTTGTCGACAGCCAGACTATTGAAGCTGGTTGGAAGGTATGGACCTGGTGACTGAGGTAACATCTACTTAAAATGTAATCTACGGAAATGTGAACTTTATGATGAAGCACCTAATTACATACTCTGCTTCTGCGAGAACTTACAATGAAACACTTTCGAGAGGACATAATACAACCTTTACAACTACTGAAAATCCCCCGTCAGTCTTGGCAAACTAGTGGCCTGCATAAAAGACACGAAGCTTTTGGAATGGAAGTAAATAACGTGAGAAATGATACAAATGCGATAAAATTTGTTTCCTCAGAACTAACTAGATGTTAAGCATAAAAAAAATCCATGTTTAGTTGAACATCCTTTTGGCTTAATGAATTCCGAGACAGACTTGAAGATATTGTTTGCAGATGATCTTAAAATTTTCAGAAGAATAAACTCAGTCAGAGACTGTGTTATGCTACAAAAGGATATACACAATATTTA
>CAJUYI010002392.1:18335-34008 GCA_910591695.1 Galerucella pusilla
CTTATACTATAAGAAATATCGTACCTGGCCGGACTATAATAAAGTTAGATTAAGTCATTTGAGATATCAGTTCAAAACTTTATCGCTAGAGCAAAGAAGAACATTATCTGCTGTTATGTTCTTGTACAAAGTTCTTAATGGTAAAATTTACTGCCCTGAAATTCTTTCATTTATTCCATTTAATGATCCTGGACGTCGCACTCGCACAATGCTAATGTTTCATATACCAAATGTATTTTTAACCGTTAGGGACCCTCTTATAACTATTATGAAAATAATAAATAATTTCAACGTATTAGTAGATATTGATTGGAGTTTGACTGAAAAAGTTTTTCACAATATTATACTAGGGCATATATTGAATACATCAATATAAATTTGACTATTGCAAAGCTGTTTGAACCACTGCAATTCACAAAATTCGTTTATGCAATCCATACTTGGGATATGTTATTGCCATTATGAATTTGTTAATGTGAATTTGAATTTAAAAATTATTGACCATGTAATTAGGCCTTTAGGCCTGTTTGGTTATAAATAAATAAATATTATAACATATAACATTATAACATACAATGCGCCTGGATTGAGCTGAAGTATTTTTTTTAATGACAGGTATTACACTGTGCGGGACCGCCGAGTTGTACCACGGGACACCAGGTAGATGTAATCCTACCGTCTAGTTGTACCACCATATTTCTAGAGAGGATTAACGGTTTAAAATAACAATCTAATCAATCTAAACAGTTTTATTACAAATTCGATAATATAATACAAAGAAGATATATTTTTTAAATTTGTTTTGAAATATACAGACAAATTAACATTAATTTTACAATTTAAGATCTCTTGTACTACTGCGGCAAATAATAATAGCTTAAAGATCTTACAAAATCAAATTTGGTGATCTTATTTTCTTTTAATTCTTTTATTTTAGAAGTTATATACTCATGTTTCTTTCTAGTAACAGATTTAAATTTTTTTATAATTGTTGATTCATTGGCAGTCTTAATTTTTGCAAATGTTTCATTTTTTATATTTATTATCATGTCCACAAAAATAAATATATTTGGATGAGGAGAATAAAAACTGTTTTTTAATAAAGAAAGAAATGATTCACAAGCGTTGGTAGACCGATACATGCTATTTGTGTTACATGCCCAAACTTTTGGAGGAAATTTAGCTTCTTCTGATATATAATTTTCAACTATGTAATCACAAAATTGTATTACTCTCTCATCATCGGGCGATTTGTCAAATATTTCAAGAGAAAAAAAGTCACCTACTTCGGTAGGTTCTAGAAAATGTAGGCCAAAGAATAACTTTAAAAACTTGCCAATTTCTGAATTTTTATCTTTATATTCATTCGACAAACCTAAATTTAAAATTTTACGGTACCATGATTGACATAAGTGAAATCTACACCCGGTTAAATTTGAATATGGCCAAAATCTATAAATTGCACTATGAATTGCTTGTTCAAAGTCGACTACTATATTTTTTGGGTTAAAGGATAAGTTAAGTGCATTACATTTATTGCTAACATTTTGAAACAATTTGAAATATGTATTACAACTTTTATCGGGTAACATAGCAAATATGACTGGAACATAATAACCTTTTTTAAAAGCATGAATGGTAAATAGTTGGTGAAAAAACTTTGTACAATATTGAAATGTACCATCCATATAAATGGTATCACAGGAACATAAGAAATATAAATTTGTGAAACAAGAAAAGATAATTAAATTGTTTTCCTTATCTAAACAGCAAAGGAAATTTTCATCTTTAATTTTAGTTTTCAGATTTAAATTAACAACTGCATCAAAAACCTGATTTATATCCTTAGGTAATGCTGGTAAAACATCTCGCCGTGCTTCGTACAGATTTCTTCTCACACGAAGTAGATCATCGCTTCCAATGTCTGAAGCCCAATCATTGTTCTACGAGATGTTAGAAAAATCATACTGTTAATAATACTTTAATTTCTAGAAATTTTAGTACTTACAGTTAATTCTTTATAAATTAGTTTAGATGGCCTTTCTGTGCTATCCTGAACAGCTTTTCTTTTAACGCTATTACTAATAGCTTGCCTAGCAATCGTCTTCTCACCTTCATGATTATGATCAAGCTGAGATTCCAAAATAGTTTTTTCATCTGCACGTGTATATATTTTGGCATTGCATCTACTTTTGGTGTTAGTGCAACGCCATCTAATTCTACCACACTTTGCAATGTGTGCTTTTGAAAATTTAAAGTTATTTAGCACTAACAATTTTGCACCTTTTTCACTAAAGATCGATTGGACTTCCATTGCTGTCTTAAGAAACTCACGACTCACGACTGATCGCTTAGTATGAAGATTATAAATAAATAGTAAGCAGCAGTAAGAAGGTATTATCACCCCCAACCCTTAAGAAAAATTCAAACTTCGACATTGGTGGTGGTGTTATAGAAAGTTTCACTTATTGAGAAAAGGTCATTAGAGAATTACTGAGAATAATGTAAAATATGTTAGACTACCTGATTTCAATTTCGTGGTACAACTCGGTGGTCAAAAAAAGGGCAACCTTTTACGCTGCCAGATTATGTCAGGTAAGCGTGGTACAACTCGGTAGTCTCCACACTGTGATCAACCATATTTAAAAACTATTCCCACTCTTGCGACAATAAATTGTAAATATTATTGAATTAACTTCCCATCTCGAGTTTAATTGGAACTTTCTATTACTCGCCCTCGAAATGATGAAAATTAATGCCCCGACAGACAACAAAGGCCTGCAGATTGCATCTCACCCTCCCAACTACATCTCATCGTCAGGGGGTGCCTCTCGTTGAAGCGCGAGCCATCTGTTAAAAAATGACGTCATACGTGATGAGTGGTAATTTAATCTCGTCATTGTGAAAATCGCACATGCCTTATGATTTATTTTTTCGGTCTATGTACAATGTACTTGCAGCTTACTTGAAAAAAATGGAGATAATCCTTTTGGAGTGCATTAGAGAGATAATTTATGCATTTTCAATTCAGTCTATAACAAGGGAAAGAAAATAACAAATCAAAGGAGGGTGCAGCCTAAGTAGGTCATAGAAACTGAAAATCTATGTCAAGTTGACGCGGCTAAAACAATACCCATCAGTAGAGAAAGTGGGACTGATTGGAATCTTTGGAAGTGGAATAATGAGAAAAAGATACGGTGATAATTCGGCGACCTCTTCAGATTTATTGTTTCTTAGGAGCCAATCAGCCTCGAACCTCGCGGGTAATTTCCAGTTTGCCAGTGGCTTCTCATTGCTAAGGAGGTGCTGTGCAGTCTTCTCTTCTAGGTAACGGAATCTGCACATGGTTTCGTCTGTCAACCTGTTGAGCTTATCCCCCTGTTAACATACCCACTATGGCTTAGACAGTTTTCTATATTTGCTAATTAGGACTGCCGTAAAATACTGTCACGGGTTAAAAGAAGTAGCTTACCTGAGATGGTGTAAAATATTGTGCCTTGCAATTTCACACAATTTGATCTACAAACTAACTTTTGTAGTTTATAGAATTTGATCTTCTTCAACTTCACTTTTCTTCATTTAATGTAGATCCTACAAAAGGAAAAATATGATTAGGAATATTGACTCTTGAAAATTATGAAATGGTAAATACACGTTTAAAATCCAAGGTTAGAGCTATTCCTCTTTCTTTCTTGATTTTATTGTTAAATCAGCATCTATGAACGAGGTTTAAACAGAAGTTGACATCAGAAGTTTCATGACATAATGGTGAAGACAGTTGGAATTGATCAGAAATCTGATCGTTTTAATCTTTCATGAAATTGTAAGCATGAAATATTGTTTAAAAAGAAGGGTTGTTTTTTACAACCGAGACTCTAGACGCATAGCATAAAGATTATCAAATCAGCCCAAACACTCTACCAGCTACCACATATTCAAATTAAAATACTATAATCTCATTTCTAAATTCACCAGTTATGATCTTATTTTTACGGATGCATCTAAATCAGAAACCGGAATTGCATCGGCATTCTTAAAAGATACTAACAGTTATGCAATCAGGCTAAATCCTTCCTATTCAGTATATACAGGAGAGTTACTCGCTATACTTGAAATTTGAGAAGCTAAAAACAGCCAAACAAAAACTTATTAATAACATCGGACTCCTACAGTGGCCCTCTTTCTAATAAAACAACTATTTCCCACTCACCAAATACTTTTAAATATCAAACAAGAACTTTACAGACTCCAGAAAACAAAGTAGATTTCCTGTGGGTTCCTTATCATGTAGGCATACCATCCAATGAAAAAGTTGATAAAATTGCACGACATTCTGTAATTAACGAGAATCTACCATATTTTGAAAACATTCCAGTTGCTGATTTCAAACCAGTTATAAAGGATTTTGTATGGAATATATGACAAAAAGATGGGAAGAAACCAATTCGCTACTTAAAGGAATCATGCCTCAGTAAAATCCAGACTGACGCTTCCATAGAACAGAAAATACCAGGCTGTTTTAAACGGGTTAAAAATAGAACATTCAGCCATCACACACCAGAATATTTTATTTAATAAGGCACCACCAAAGCAGAGTTTATTATGTGATGTGCTTCTAACCATAAAACATATACTGTTGGATTGTGCAATTTTAAGTGTTAGAAGAACAGTTAACAGCATCCCACCTAATATAATATGAAACGCGCATTAAGTGAAAGACTGAAAACTGAAAGACTGCAAACTCTATTTTAAAATATAAAAACTTATTGTATGTTTTTTCACGTAGTCACACTTTGTCCCCGCTCATAACCCTAGAGGTTGATGCGGTAAAATGATAAAAAAAGGTTGAAACAGCTAAAGTGGTCTACGAAAAAAAAGGTAGGTATCGGTTTTTGGTTTCTTCGAGAATAACGTGGCACTTGCTGAAACGCTTATCACATTCTGTGGATTTGATTATAAAAATTTTAGAGATATAATACTCATGTACCTCTGAATAGGTTTTTAACCGAAAGCTACTTTAAGGCAATATGTCAACTTAGGTAAGTTTAAAAATAAATGAGATATATACTTCAATTTATACTTTTTCTCTTTTTTTAATTCTGACCACTTTTCGTTCCCGTTTTATTACGTTTTATATTTCTTAATCTCCGTACGCCTTCTGGTGAGTGGCACTGTCTGCCTGGACTCACGAGCCTTGCTGCGGATAATTTTAATAGAAGTAGTACCTTATTAGATCGCAACAACACATTCCATCACTCTTAAACCTATACAGATATAGGATCTTCATTTGAACAGCTCTTATAAAAGAAATCGTTTCTGTTTCTTCTACTTTCAATTTAAAATACACTTTCACACCTCTTCAAGGTATAATAGAGTAATCTCAAAGAAAAAAATATATGTAAACTACAAATTATGAAGTCTCAAACTCATCTATAAGAATGAAATTTATATAGGTAATTCGTACCAAATTACTAAATTTGTTAGCTGACAGTCCAAACTTGTAAATCTTCAACATTGTTAATAACAGGAAGGTAGACTCCATCGCTTAGATGTATCATCATATTTTTTATAGAACATCTGAATAAAGAGATATATTTGAGAGAGAGCCTGCACTGTTTGCTTTCGTAAAGTACTCGTGCCTATTGTCGTAAAAAGGTAACAATACGAACCATACAAAGTACACAGCAAATTTCTCAGATGTACCAGACGAATTTAGTGCTAAAATAATTGAAACAAACTGACCAAGATTGAGTGACAAAGTACGACAGTAGATGAAGATTTCAGGAAGTAAGACAGCAGACTAACCAAGGATCAGGTGGTAACAGCAACTGCTAGGAACGACTGACAATTAAAGAATTACAAGGAAAAAGGTAGAGGGAGGAACAATAAAGCAGATATTGAGAGAGAATAAACACTCCACATACTATAAAACAGGAGTGTGCAGCTGTTTGCAATAGATATAGGTCTGGGAAATTATTAGGGTTCGTTTGCCGCCTATTCCGAGATAACTGTTATTTGTACCACAAGTGATATTTTTTTTTGTGAAATTGAGGCTATGTTATTGTCTGCTGCTAAATCCATTTTCAAAACAGCACCATCATTCTTTGTTTCTTTGTCTTTAAAAAGCGGTCCACTGATAAAAAGATTCAGCTTCTTAATCCAGTCTATTGTTTAATTTATAACGTATGGGCTTTTCTTTTTGCGTTTATCCAGAAGATTTTATATTTTCCCCATTTCTCATTTCATTTTTCAGTTTTTTATTTTAGAGAGATTATGAAATTTTTCAGACGCTTCCGATCGATTATACTTTATTATAGCGCACTATTCTGTCGTCTCCAGTATTTCTTTAAAGGTAGGTATTTTCTATAAACCAAGCTACAAGATCGGTAAGTGGTTTTACAGGCATATTATATAAAACTGTTTAAGAAAAATCGATTCTTTTTTTGGTCTTCAAATATACTGAGAATTTTGTTGGACGAAATTAAAATACTGGAAAAGTTTGATGTATTGTTGTAATTTTATAAAGAAAAATGGAAGATTCATAAAAAAGAATACGATCAACTGTAATGGACTCTCACATTGAGACCCAGCTGGGTGGAAATCATTTGCATCTCCACTAAGCTGTTCTTGCTTATTAGTAATTGTTATTATGAAAATAATGTTTGTCCTATCTCAATATTTTTTATTTCCAAGCTCAAAACATTAATCAAAAGAACTATCATCTTCATCACCTGATTGGACATTTTTGTGATGTATCAAATATGTGGAAATTTTACTGAGTTCTTCAACGTCAGATCTTTCACTAATTGGGTCCTTAGTATTATTGATGTGGTGCGTTTCTAAAAATTTCCGTTCATAATAATTCTTTTCAGCGTCTTTTCTGCTAAAACACATTGCCATTTTTCAAATCTTACATCTTTTGTGTTGGATTCATCATGATTTCATATTCGTCATTCCAGCATATTTTTTTTCATAATCTTTACAGTGGATACTGTACACCATAATTCATCTGGTTATTGTTTCAGTTTAGTGAAAAAAAGACTGTAACGGTTTGGCTGTTCTTTATTCAATATTTACAATGGCTATGCCTTTCAATTGTAAAACTTTTTATGCAAGGAATAGATCCAAAAACTTCTTTTTTGCATGATTTTGATGTTTTGTAAAAAGTACCATTTACTACCTGATTATTGACAGTGTTGTAAATTAGCCTTTTTAGCAATTGATTGGGATAACTTGTTAGCACGTTAATAAGGTGTCAGGGAATATTTTCAACTCTTTTCGTTGTAAAGCTGGATGGGAATTTTTCATAACTCTATTCTTCATCACTAACACTAAACTTACCTTCATTTGATTCGAAATTAAGATATCTTCCGGAACTACCCAAGTAACATATTTCATTTGCCAAGCAAATAATGCTAGATCGAAGCAAATAATTCAGAAAAAATGCTTAAGTTTAGCATATTCTTAGCATTATTTTATAGAATTATTTCAGCATTCCTTCAAAGACGTCCAATCTCTTTCGAGTCCAAATATTGCAGCCAAGTAGCAATGATTGCTAATAAGTCATTAAAACTAGCCAAAGAATAGAAATATTGGTTTTAAAAAATGCAAAAAAATGAATGGCGAAATTGGAATTTTGTATGGTCATAAAATGCCATTTAGTGCTTCAATGAGTGCCATTTAAAAGCAATGATACGAAGTTTGGTATTGGAATTAATTTGGATTTTAAATGGAAATAAATTCCAAAAAAATTCATTACTGTATTGCTAACCTCAATGCGATTGTAAATCTCAATTCCAGTTGAAAGGTTTCATAATATTTCAGAAATCATTATCGATCATGGAGAAGAAAAAGATTGGATTAAAAATAAATGGAAAATCACAAAACTACGGAAATTTGGACGAACAGGTGCGTATTACAGGCGTGTACATAAAAGTAGTAACGCAGCTAAAAGTTACAACGAAATAACGATAGAACCAGATCACCTTCCTGGTTCTTGGACCGCGTCTCTTTATTGGCCTTGTCGTGGGACTCTTTCTTCACAGGCTAATACCACTACGTCTTGGTAGAAAATTTGTTGTTGCTGTTGTTCCCATCCCACAACCCCACAACACACAAAATTATCATTTTTGTTCATTTCATTCATTATTGTTCATTTTTTATTAGGAAATGATTATAAAATATGACCTATAAAACAATCTATTACTCAAAACATAACTTCACAATAATCTTCTTTTTCTTCAACTTTATAATCTTGAAAGTTTATACAAAGCAATACAAACAGCTATCTAGCTTTTAATTCCATAAAGCTTCGTATTGGCATAGAAAAATGCCTATTAAATACAATAAAGACATGGCCGAACCGTTTGCTCACGATAATGAGCAATGTTGCCATAGTTTTTATATCTATATATTGATAGGTATATGATACTATTTTTATAGTATAAGTATAGAATATGCAAATAATCTGGTTCAGGATATTATTTGATTCCAAACTGGGATACAAATTTCAGATAATCTGGGAAATATAAATTAAATTAATCCATCGAATATAATATTATCAATCAATCCAACTAAAAATACTATAAAAAACTTCAATTTCAATTGGATGTATATAATTCATTGATAAAAATTGAATATGGCAACACCGTAATTTATAATAAAAAAATTTAATTTTTGAAGTATATTTTGCTCACAGTTATCACTGGCCCCTCTGTTTTCAGGAAGTATTTCATTCACATTTCACAGAAAATTAAGGTTTGCATAGATTTCTAATGGTTCACAATGATATTTTCCAGTTTCAAAAACCATAATAATTGTCATAATTTATTGAAGGAAAGATCTCTGCCATAACAGTTGACGATGTTTGTTTTTGTGATCACCTACATAACTGTTGGCATAAATTTCCAATATAAATCCAATATTTATCCAAAACAAAACTTCATTACATTCTCACGAGAAATGTTCAACTGCGCATGATCATTCAAAGCATTGAAAGCCATTTCTGGACTAAACGACTGCTTCTTTATATCGCTTTGAGAGCCAATGTTGGCAATCAAATCTAATAAAATGTTCTTTTGGTGCCAATTTATGGCTATTTAGGCCTACAGGTTGAATTGCTAATCAGCTATCAAATCTACTTTAAGGCCAAACCGCGCGCTCCCATTAGGCAGCGATTACGTAATGAATGCTACATGTAGAAGCTTTAGTGGACGGCTTCAATTGCCTATTAGCTTCAAGAGTGACACAAAAGTCGATTTTAAATCTACTTCGATACTTGTTGTGTTACTTGGGTAGTAGGTTTAACACACCAGTCCAAGATTATCTAGGTTTGGTTTCTTTTTAAATTGAATGCGTGGGTCATAACTGTTGAAAAGATTGAGAATCATTTCAACTCCACCAACAGGGTTCGGTGTAATGATATTATTGTTTTAAAATTGGAGTAACAAAAGTTAAGTTGCGAATACAATCAACAAGTAAGTCATACATTACATATTGTGCGAAAATGGGAGAAACTGAACTACCCATTGATATTCCAAAAACATTTATTGTTAAATGCAAAATAAATAAAATCAACTGATTCTAAAATTTTTTCTGATACTATGTGTGTAAAAAGTGACACTACATCTAAGTTCATCATTATATATTTTTGTGGTAACTGATAAGTTTATCAGTAATAAATTGTGCAATTTATATATTATATATATTGAGTACAGATCAATTTTGTATGAGATTTGGAATACTTTTCAAATGGTTATATTTAAAACAAGATTAAATATAATGGAATTGATACGGCATATTTTCAACACATATAGTTTGATTAATAATATGTTTTGTCAGTGTTTGGAAAAATATGGTTTTTATAAAGAAAAATTATATAAAGTCTTTCTGGGAAGTGCAAAAAAGGTTAATTGGTATTCCAAATTTACGCTATTGATCAAGTTCAGGCAATGTCCATTAATTCACCAGAACTGAAGCTTTCTGATGAATTGTAGAAGAAGGGAATAGGTACTCCCAATAAAAATGTGAATAGGTCTGTCTAATGGCTGTTTATACGTCTAGCCCTATGCACTCAATCAATTGATGAGATGAGCTTGGAAGTTTCTGATAACTGGTAAAAAGATTCAATTCGGAAAAAAAAAGCTCGCTTACTTGAATGAATATATATTATTTTAATGAAATGAGGTATCCTACTGGGAAACATATCACGTTTGTTGCTCAGATTAACAAAGAATTACGTAGAGATAAAACCCTATAGTGTCATTTGGGATTAGAGCAATAAATGAAAAATAAAATGCTCCAAACTCGGAATTATCAACTACGCTATGAAGAGGGACTCAATCATGACCTAAAAATATATTGCGGCGTAAATGAAAATTTCAATTTAACCGCAAATGTTTTCACTGTTCTTTCAATTGAAAATAATATGCTGGACTTCGAGAAAATTATGTATTTGTAAATACATTAATAATAAATAACAGTCAATAAGTGAATTATACAATAATTGGATTTTTCAAATTGAGTATTTGTTAAAAGCGAGTTATTAGCACTATGAATGTATATGTTCTGATTGTTCTTCTTTCATAAAATGTTATACTTATTCAGGTTGCGAAAAGTCTTATCTCTGTATCTGTAGAGTAGGGAGGGTGAGTGTGTAGGCTCACAGCACTTAGGCCACATGTGACCCATTGTACATCCTCCCGAGGAGTTGTCCTCCTAGGTCATTGTCCATCCTGTCCTTCTCAGGAAGTTGGACAGGTCACTGGGAGACATCTCCTTTATATCGGCAGGTGTAGGCCAAGACTCACCGAACACACACTCTCTTATTGACGATAACTCCGGACACTCGCATAAGACATGCCTGACAGTTTCATCTTCCTGTTCACACATCCTGCATAGAGGTGTGTCCACTAGCCCCATAGTATGGAGGTGTTTACTTAGTTGACAGTGACCAGTCAGAAATATTTCTTCGGCGCCAGCTTCCGAGGGTCACCCAGGGTGATCCTGGCAAAACTGCATCCTTTGATTCCATCCCATCTCTCAATTGATTGAGCATGGGTGTAACGTTTGGCTAGTTCCGCAATTGTCGAAGTCGTTAGGCCGTAGGTGTCACTGGGTCCTAGAATTTTCAGTCCAGCGGCTCTCCTGGCTAAAGAATCAGCAATGCGATTCCCTTTACTCCTGTCGTGCCCTTTAACCCACCTCAGGATAATATTGTTATCTGCCGAGACGTCAGCTAAATCTTGGTGGCACTCTAGTACTAGCCTCGATATAGCACGTTGTCTGTTCGAGGCTAATAGGGCTTGTCTACTATCAGTGCAGATTATTATGTTTTTGCCAGAAATTCCTCTTCTGGTTAGTTCTTTTGTGGCAATTGAGATACCGGCCAGTTCTGTTTGAGCCACGCTGGTATTGTTTCCCATTCCCCACTTAATCTTGAGCTCAGTGCTCTCGAGTAAACTCCACAGCCTGAGCCTTCTTTCATTTTTGAACCATCTGTATATATGCGTATTGCATTTGCAGCATCTGGCTCTGTGTTCTGTTTTATTTGAATTTTGTAGGGTTTGTTAAACAAAAACCTGGGTTCAATTGCATCGTTGGCTGCCTGCAGCAGAGGTAGCGCAGTGAGCGCTTGCCTCCATAGGCTCAACCTCAATTGGCCCATTCCTACTTCGGGGTTTACACCAGCCGTGCGCAATCGTACCATGGCCATTAACGCAACCTCCTTGACGTGTAGGTCCAGAGAGGTCAGACCAGTAATTAGTTCCAAGTACGACAAGGAAAATATGAGAAAAGCTACTTGAAAGAGAAAGAGAAAGAGAGAGAGAGGAATAATTGTGGGCAGTCAGCGTGTCAGATTGACTATTATTTATAGGATTTGGGCGATTATCGAATGTCACAATGAACAAAACAAATTAGCTATTGCATCAGCCGAATGAACTTCAATACTTATACCATTTTATAATTTGCACTTTTTCGCAGGTTGAGTATGTCATTGAAGACATTGTGAATGTTTTATTTTCAAATACAATGGCATGCATCACCAACGTGATCAATGTTTGCAGCGAAAAGATAGAATAAAAGTTTTAATGTAAAGGACACTGTTATCGGATGAAAGTGTTTAGTTTTACCTAGTAATGCAGGAGCTCGGAAAAAATTGACGATAACGAGACAAAAATATAATTTGGAAACAGGGGTTAAAATAGGGGAGCACTGAAGACTGGACGTATTTGGTAGAAGGAGCTAAGCACGCCTACCGCTGACTGCTGACTCTTTCAAGTCGTACTTGTATAAATCGTATGTTCGCAACCTGTATATTATTTCATCAACTACCATCAAATCTGCTCCAGTACTTGGTTGTGAATTTAAATTGATAATTCCTCTCACTTTTTGACCTTTATTATAAAAATATTTTTATCATCATCCATTGATTAAAGGCTCTTCTCATTCCTGATATCAAAGAGTTCACTCAACTTTTTTTGAAAATGATTGGTTGAAACCTTTTTAAAAACAACCTTACCTTCAATTGTCCTAAAAAGGAGAAAATAAACTCTCAATTAAATCAAACCAATTTATTAAATGATATGAAAGCTTGTCGCGTGATTTACGTATTTTACAGGAAACATTTTCTTTCATAGAATTACTTATAATAAGTATGTCAAGCAAGAGTAGTGTAGGACATAAGCACCTGAAAGTTTGGAAAAGTTGAAGCCCTCTATGTGCATTAGTCGTAAGGACAGACTGTCCAGCAGCAGTCAGTTGCTGTGAGAAATTCAGCTTGTGAACATCTACGTACAGTCGTTCAATGACATTTGCATATAATTTTTAGTTATAACAAATAACTACTGTACTTCTTTCACATAAGTTGAAGTTACTACTAATATTTGTGCCTACGATTGTACCTTTAAACAAGCTTATCCTTTTCGTTTCGAATGCGTTCTCTCTTTACGGTACGCTGTAGTACAAAGGTAAATCTCGCGACAATAATTCATATATTATTTAATAAATTGTGTTGTACACATGTAATTTTTTTTTATTACAATTTACGTGCTCGGCTACTAAGGCCACTCGCACAGGTACAGTAAAAATAAATATATTATATTTTGTGGTATAGCTTGAGATCTTTCAGCAACTGGAGAACGGTAAGGGCATTATCTGGATTTCCGAGTATCTCTGGAATACTTCCTTTGAGGTAGAGCTGTTGTCTTCTAGCTGTGTACTGTTGGCATTCTAAAATGATGTGTTCAACGATGTAGAAGCAGTTACAGGTTGAACAGAATGGTCGATTGTTGGATGATATAAGGTAGCCATGAGTGAATCTAGTGTGACCGATTCTAAGTCTTCTCTGCACCGCTAGGTCTTGTCTTGAGAGACTGGAAGCTCCAACATAGTAAGGGTGGCTTAATGAAGGTTGGACTTTTTGTAGTTTTGTCGGGATGGAGTTCCAATGATCTTGCCATAGAGTTTTGACCTTATGCTTGATGACTTGCTTGAGATCGGATGCAATTTGGATGTTATCTGCATCATAGTTCAAAGTTGTGGCTTTTTGATCAGCAAGTTCGTTTCCCATTATACCAATCTGAGATGGTGTCCATAGGATGGTAACTGTTATATTTTGGGAAAAGGAGAGTTGGAAGGTATCATGGATATTCTGTACAAGAGGATGGTCACTGAATATATCTTTGGTGGAGTGTAAAGAGGCGAGGGATACATGTAATTAATTGATTGGTTTGGTTCAATTTGCAGTTGACTTTTTTCTTTTCAGGACAATTAAATGTATTTTTGTTTTAAGAAGTTGTTTCTGAGTCACTGTATGCGTCGTTGTTACATGATCGTTTGCCTATTGTATAATCCCATTCTTCAATCATTAGACCTTTTAATAATTTGACCCTCTCCCATATTTTGGTGACGTTGTATAAGGTATATATTTATAATAAAGGCTCTGAGTTTTAGAACATTCCAGATGTAGCTAGCAATTGCTTTAGCTGAAGTTATTGTAATATTATTCAGTGAATCAGCTGCAACATTGATATCGGCTAGGTAATTTGAGGTGGATTGTTTCATACTACAATATATTGGACAATCAAAAAGTATGTGCTCAATCGTTTCTAACTCCTTCTGGTTACAAATATTTCAGATTTCATTAGGGTTTATCTGATAGGTACAGCCTTTGTATGTAAAGTTTAAAGATAATGTATTACATAACCGAAATTGCGCGATAGTTCTTGTAATTTGGTTGGGCATTTTTAGGCACAGATATTTTTGTCGTGACGATACTGTTAAATATTTATATATGGGAAGGAAGGATGACTGTTGGCAGAGAGAGATATCTAATTCAAGAAGTTTATTTCTAAATTTAAGTAAGAGAGATTAATCTGTAAAAAGCGGAGGGAGAGATTATTCCAAGTAAGATTGGTATCAATGAAAGTGAAAAGAGCTTTTACCTGAGCTACCCAGTTGTACTTGCTATCACATTCCATCAGATGCAATTGATGGAAGAAGCACAATTTGGGGTCATCCATCAGTCATCCATCATAAGAATTTTTGTTAGCCAGTTTAACGTTCATTTAAATATGTTATATAAGATTTAGCTTCTACCGCACTCTACTCTAACTATATAGCTGGGTGTTGACACTGGTAACATAAGGATACGTTTTAAAGATTGAACTTAGACTTGCTCAAGAATATCAGCATAAAAAAGTGCCCAAACAGAAATACAATTGGACATTGTGCTTGTAACTAGTGCGTCAAAAAGTTGTAACCTTGTTTGCATGCAGTCAATTTTAAGTTTAGATAAAACAAGTATAAGAGCTCCCGTTGCTTTTTTTGCTTTCGCTCTATTCTTATCTGCCATTTCACGGAATAAAGATGAGGAGGTAAAAGTAACACCAAGGTAATTGTAGGTGTTAGTTAACTCAATGTGGTGGTGTTTGAATGTGAATTTGATGTTATTTTTCACATTAATAATGACCTCTAGAAAAACACACTATTTTGGTTTTGGCATTGATGACGGTAAGTTGGTTTTGTGTGCAATATTCCTCTAAGATTTCCAATTTTCGTGACATATCGATCTCAGAGTGACCTAAAATAACCAGATCGTCGGCATTTAAGAGCATAAGAATTTCATTAACGTTGATACCTTTGGCTCCACTGTTTTTGAAAAAGTCTTCGATGTCCGCTAGAAATAATGCAAATACTAAGGGGCTAAGTACTTCCTCGCAAATGTTGAAGGATTTAGTGTACTGTTCGTCAGACTTAACTCGAAAAGTAGCGTTAGAATAAAAAGACTTAAGTAGAAGTACAATTTTAGAACTGATACCTAAAGCAAAAAGTTTGGACCAGAGCAACGAATGGTTAATACAATCAAAGACCCGTTTAAAATCAACAAATAACACAAATATCTGGGACTTTTTAAATCGTAGACGAAATTGAATGAGAGATGTGAGAGTATATAGACATTATCGTAGCAACCACGTTCTTAGCGAAAACCAGATTGGGATTCAGGAAGTATCTTACAATTTTCTACTCAGCTAACTAGACGGTTCGAAATAATTTGCATAAATATTTTAATAATGCAGTTTACTAATGCAATGCCCCTATAATTGGAAGGATCACTAGAAGGACCTTTTTTGTGAAGCATTTTTAGAGTGATTACTGACCACCCATTAGGAAA
>CAJUYI010002392.1:36951-50816 GCA_910591695.1 Galerucella pusilla
ACCTGTCCCTTCCAGGATGCACTCCTTTAGGAGCAATGGATCACGGGAAGAGCACTCCTCCACCCCTCATCTCTTCCGATGAAGCCTCAGTCCGATCTGCTGGGCTAGACCATCTTATTTTCTTGGTTTATGGAAAAGTTCTGACGCTCTTCTGTTTTCTTGAGGTACCTAGTGATAGTCACTTTTCTCTCGTTGGTCTTCTTTATTTTTTACCTTAGAGAGTGGATCAACTTGCTAAATCTGTCCTTACCAGTTTTCTTGCCGGTCTTTTTGGGGAAATCTAAGTAAGTAATCTGAAATTAAGATTCGTGTACTTTCGCTTACTTACGTACTGAAGTTCAGGAAGAAGCTCTTTATCTCATATATGTGTGTAGAGAAGAACTTCATCATCTCGAAGAAGTCCTGCTGCTCCTTGGGCGGCGTGGTTTTCTTCTTTGCTGAGCTGGCGTAGCTCATTCCTGGTGTTGTCCTTGTTGCCGCTGCTGGTGTGGATGCTGTCTTCTTTGGGGGATCTGGTTTCCTCTTAGGTACTTCTGGGCAACCTCTGTAATTGGCTGGGTGCTCTCCTTGGCAGTTGGCGCAGGTGGCTGGTCTGGTGGAGGGTCTCTCGAAGTCATCTGATCGGTGTGAGCCTCCACATCTCACGCATCTTCTCTTCATGTGACAGGTGGACTGGCCATGGTGGAATCCTTGGCAGTTGTAGAACTGGGCGGGTCCGTTTCCTCTTCTTGCAGGTTCTTGTCTTACTTTTGCTGACAAGATACATTGGATCGTCTTCAGTTTTTCGGCGTCTTCCTTCTTGTATTCCACCATGTAGATAGGCAGCTTCTTCTTTTCTCCGCACCTAGAACTTGGCTGAGTTATTCTTTTGATGCCTCTGTACAGAGCATTAAAATGTTTTGTAAGAGCTGTATTGGGAGGTAACATTGAAAATGAGTTTGTGCGCGTGGTGGCGGGCTCACCATCACGTTTGGCGCTTGCAGTACATATTTTGGATAAAAATTCTTTAATGTTTTAATAAAAAGGAAATTTACTCTCCTGGATTCACTTACAATTTCTCGGACAGACAAATTTGATTTTGTGAATTTGACTGTTGTATCGTGTTCAACAAAGAATACCTTTTATGTAGGAAATTTAAGGAAGACAAGACAAAAATCTTCAGCTCTAAATACAGGATGTTTTAAAAATATGGTATAATAAATAATAAAAGTTTACGAACTGCTCGTACCACGCCACTGGTTTATTAGAATTCGACAGAATTAATACTTTTTATGTGTTTTGAAGGGACAATAACCGACAAAAAAATTTAAATTTGTACTTCCACCCCCTGAGACGATATGAAATTAAATGTATATTTCTTCTGCACCTTTTAACAGCCTGTATCTCACAAACTAGGAAGGTTAGAGAAAAATGGTATTTGGGTATTTTAAATATTTCTTCTGGATCTATCATGCCCTGAATTTACAGTACTTATTTACGGCACAATTGCCTGTTTATTTTTGCAGCCACTTTGTTCAATCAACTTCGACAATGGAGCAAGACATATGGACCGTTATATAACATTTCCGCAGTGATTTTTTTTCCTTCTGCTAATATTTGTGGATGCGAAGAATTTGAGGTAAATTATTTTGCCATTAGATGAATCGCGAAGAACAGTTTATGAGAATTACTTCCAATCATTTTCAACTGAATATATCATAGTTTTATTAATGAATGTAGATTAGCATAATTTTCAATTTTTTGATGTATTAATTAAATAATTAATTTATTTATTTATTAATTTAATGCAAAACATTTTAAAGAAAAAACTTCACCGAAAACTCCAACTTAACACGACTGTTTAGCGTATCGAAAATGCTTTTTCCTACGACCATATAGGAAATGAACATCTATCGCACTCTCTACTCTAGCTGAAAGTTTTTCATATCGTCATAGTGACGCGAACCGTGCGCATCGCACATCCGTTTACTGCACTACAAACTGATTATTTTAAAAATAATCATATGTTGTAGGTACAGTTATTGATCTTTTCAAATAAATAAAACCATCATACTTCGTAAATTTAACGCGGGATCGTAAAAAATATACACTGTGTAAGATACGACATAGGGACTCCTGTCCAAAACTTTTTTACCAAATAACGGTCATAAAAATTAGGTATTAACATATATGGAAAGGTCGTTGAAAAATAAGCTTAAATGCACTCTTTATTTCTAAAATGCGTTCTGGTTTGATGAAAAAATAGATTTTCATGTTCAATACAGTCGAACTCCATTTTCATACCACTTTCGGATGAAGTTAATCGATTAGGTGATGGCTAACATGGTAGTGCACGGTATTATTTAAAACTTAAACCTGAAGTATGGCGGTTCGCTTCGCCTCGGAGATGAGATTTTTTTTTGTTTGTACTTAGTTTTGTTTCTAATAAATTTCTCGTTTCGTTACTCTAGTTCTCATTTCATTATACTATTATTAAATATGATTTGACTCTAGTGTCATATGCGAACACAAAAACCTAAGGTACTTTTTAAATATTTATGACTGTAGGAAAAATAGTGTACATAACTCGTTGGAAAGTGAATTCCACTTATTTCATTTCCGCACTCACCGATGTCGACATTATTTTTGAAAAACCATCACATTAAGCAATATTTGTTACAATTATCGCATGGTCATAGGAAAAATAGTGTACAATACTTGTGCGGAAGTGATTTTTCACACTCGTGGGAGTGTCTCACTCGGCTTGCGCCTCGTAAGACAATACTCACCACTCGTGTGAAAAATGTCACTTTCCGCACTCGTTACGTAATATATTATTACCGTACTTGCCCGACTTTCCTTCGCGCCCTTTCCTGAACTCGTAAGGAAATACACTATTTCGGATCATTAGGATCGTTAACCAATTTGAATAAAATGATAGTAACAGTTTTTTTGTAGAAAATAGCCTCAACAATTAAACATATGGAAAAAAGTTCAATTTATTCGCTAACAGAAAGATGGTTGGGGAAAGGACTATTGACTAGCACAGGAAAGTATTTAAATTTTGCTTAGACTCAAAATAGTAGTTTACCTAACTAGTGCGGAAAGTGATACTTTTCCGCACGCTATTGCAGATGGCCGAACGACGCTTTAGCGGAGTTCGGCCAGCAATCGCGTGCGGAAAAGTCACTTTACGCACGTGTTAGGTACACTATTTTTTCTACTAGCATGCGGAAAGAACCCAAAAGTAATCATAAATCAACATTTCTCATTATATACATATCAACAAATTAATTATTATTATTTGACATTCATTTGATGAGGCTTATACCAGGGCCATCAAAAAATTATTGAGAAATAAGTTTTTTTTTATTAAAAATTATAGCAGCATTATAATAAATTTATTAATTTTTCAGTCATTTGGTAAACTTGGATATACAAAATACATATTTTGAATATTCAAATGTCAGTATATTCCTCAAATGTCAATAAATTTACTTTCCGCACTAGTGCGGAAAAGTGACTCTTTCTGCACGCTTTTTATTGCGGAAAAGATTCACTTTCCGCACGTTAGTAGAAAAACACGTTTTTGTTGAATTTAATAGAAAATATTATAAATTTAGGATCATTATGGCATAGTCGGAGGAAAATTCTTACACCAGCCTTCCATTTTAACATATTACAGCAATTTGTGACTGTATTCAACACGGAGACGAAGAGATTGGTAAATGCTTTACAAAAAGACAGCGAAAAACAATGTGTCAATGTTGTACCTCGCATTTCATTATTTGCATTATACTCAATAACAGGTAAATATACAATAAAATAAATTTGAATCGCAAAAAACTCTAAAGTCATATTTCTTGGTGTGATTTATGTTGGAAGAAGCACAGGGGCGAGCAAAATTGCAGATAAGCTAGACCGAGTTAAAAAAAATTTCCTGAATTTTGTCACTGATCCACTCACTATCAAACTCATTATCAAAAGTGGGGCTGTACCAAACAACCAAACTTGGCTATGCCGCTGCCGCATAGGGCTCCAGTTTCTACCGCCGAGAAGTTGGGAATAAAAATATATTCAAGTGTGTCTGTGACAAAAATGGTCGCGGACTATGGTGTCAGCAATGTGACTAATTTCGTGGTTGCCAAATCGAATTATTGTTAGTGTTTGATAATCTACTCCGTGGCCGAAATAAAGGAGTAGATTTTTTAATTGAAAATAAGGTAAATGGCCCAACTATCGGACGCTTAAGAGTAAAGTCGAACTTTAAGCGTTCAGAAAAAATATATGCTCTGGAAAATCACTGACTCGGATTGCACTTCAGGTTCCTATATTTCTTTGCATATCATAATATATTATCTCGTTTCATAATAATAAATATAGTTATCTAATAATTAATAATTTATTAAAAAAGGTACATTTGTCCCAGTCATCGGACGCTCTAACAGAGTGAAGCTCTAATGATCGGACAGGATATGTCCACATTATCGGCATATCGTGGGATATATAATAAAACAAACACATAAGCTCCCATTGATTTGAAATACAATAAGACAAGAAACAAAACATCAATTCTAACCTATTACAGTAAAAACGTTTGCTATGTATTCAAAAAATTAGCGTTCTGTTATCCAGCCATTATCTGACTGGCCAATCTCCCACGATTTTGGAACATTATTAATGACCTTCTTCGGAATTCTCTTATAAGAATGCAGATCCCCAGCAGCATTGCACATAAAAAGTACAGTAATTGCTTCTTTTCCGTTATTATTTGACATTCTGTATACAGTTTTATCACCCTTTTTAGTTAGAACTTTTTCTTCTTTGGGACACAAGAAAACGGCCGTTTCGTCACAGATATAAAATCTATTTGATTCGGTAACATTGTTTTGATTCTCTTTTAAATAATTATTTACCTCATCGAACCATTGCCGCATTGTTTTCTTCTGTCAATTTGGATCGGTGTCCAGTCATGCTCTGTGGAACCCTTTTGGGTCTTCTAAAAAGCGCTTATACCAATGACGGTCGATAAAAAGACTCAAAAATGGAGCAAGGTCCTAGCTATCGGACATGTAATAAAATAATTAATAGGAGACTTAAATGAAAACTTCAGTAAAATAATTTTTTACATGAAGCTTATACTCCACATGATAGTTAACATTTTATAACATATAAAAATCCGTTGCTAATTTTTTTTGTTTTTATCCAAACTTTACTATTATCTAACTATCTCAACTATCAGTGAGATAATGTAACAAATGTCGGTCATTTCATGTACGAACTATCGGTATAGAAGTTTATTAAAGTGCTCACACAAATCTAATATTTAATTAACTCTTTTATTTAATGAAGTATGCTATGCCGATAACTGGTCGGAAAAATCATTGGTTTATCAAGAACTATTGTATTCTGAAAGATCTTAGATACTTTTCATCAATATTGTGTAATGCAATTTAAAAAAAAACCATAACATCGACACCCGTCCGATAGCTGGTACATAACCCAATTTAATATGTCCCACTTATCGGCCATCATTTCATAGGGAAAAATAACGATAAATTAACAAAAAAACTATTGTGGAACAGTTAATATACAATATTATACTAAAAAAATCAACCCCATGAAGATATTTTTTTAATAAACATCAAAAAAGCTTACTGAGAATTATAGAAGTTCGTAGAAGGGGTAGGTTGTGTCAACAATTTGACCAAAATGTGCAATTTTTCAGAAGAATATATTTTTCGTCTCAAAGATATACACTTAACTTATTATTGATAAAAAACCAAAAAAATGTCCGATAATTGAGACGTGGCCGATATTTGGGCCATTTACCTTATTTTTTTTGTGTTTTGGGCGATTTATTTTCTTTTTGCATGTCTGTAAATTTGGGATCCAAAATAATGTACAGGGTCGGACTTATGAAAAATTATATAACAGTGCATTTGAGCTCGTTTCAAATGAAAACTGTCTTAGCTAATATTGTCCTAATATGCATTTTCGGTAGATAAACTATCCAGTGAAAAAGGAAATCTTCCGAAATTACCGAATTCGCGAAATACCCATTTTTTATTAAATAACATTTTAACAAATAACACATTTATGAAAACAATTAAGTAACTTCAAAACTTAGAATGAAATATTAAGAATGCCACCATTATTGCTCGTCACTTCTTGAAGTCGTCTGCGCCATAAATTTATAGCCCCATTTATTGCACCCTGTTCAAAATTGTTCCAAACAATCTGCATTCTTTCTTTGAGCTGCTCGATTGTATCAAATTGTTGTCCGTCATACAAATGTTGTTCAAAAATCCCCAAATTGAATAACCAACCGGATTTAGTTCTGGGCTGTAAGGTGGCCACATTCATAATATTTTTCTCTAAGTTTTGAAGCTACTAAACTGTTTTCATAAATGTGTTATTTCTTGAAATGTTATTTAATAAAAAATGGTATTTCGCGAAGCCGGTAAATTCGGAAAATCTCCCTTTTACTGAAGTGTTCTGGATAGTTTATATATATATATATATATAGCTTTTAACAGGCCTTTTAGGCCCATAGCTTTGTAATTCCTCCCCATACTTTTCTATCTTTGGCCTTTTCTCTCCATCGGTTCACATTCTTTTCTTTCAGGTCTTCTAGTACATCTTTCCTCTATCTTTTCCTTGGTTTGCCTCTTTTCTTCATGCCTTCCGGAACTCTCCATGTTATTTGTTCCACTATTCTTCCTCCTTCCATCCTTTCTATGTGCCCTAAACACTGAAGTCTTCTTGATGTAATAGTTGCATCTATATTGGGTTCACGATAAATGTTATCTAATTCTCCGTTAGTCCTTCTCATATACAACCCTTCTACTTTTTTCATCCCAGAATTTTTCTTAACATTTTTCTTTCCCATCTAATTACACTTTCTCTTTGTTTTTTGTTTAAAACCCATGTCTCACAACTATACAATATCGTAGGCTTCAATATAGTACTGTACAATCTTAGTTTTGATTTCCTGGACAGATGCTTTGACCGAACTAGGTGATTTATTGCTCCTGCACTTTTGTTAGCTTTCATGATTCTATTTTTAATTTCCTTTTTTTCACTACAATTACTATTTAACAGGGTTCCTAGATATTCCACATATTCAAATTCGATGATTGCTCTTTGGTTTTCGACTCTAAATTTGTCATTTGTTGTCTGGATAGTTTATCTACCGATAAAGCTTATTAGTACACAATGTAGAACCATTCAATTTGAAAAAGGAGAAAGGAAAACTTGAATAAGTAATGAAACAGTGGAAAAAAACCACCAATTCATTTCCTGCAAATGATGTTTGCTACTGTCAAAAGTTACAAGTGTAATATGGCGATTTTTCAAACCTAAGTTCAGAATGTTCCAGAATATATTGAGTTACACTTAACAACTTGGAGAGCTGGGAGTCGACTCAGCACTGTAGCGTTTGCCTCTGATGCAATAATTACAGTGAAGCAGTGTCGAACTCGATTAGTACTTGGACGGGTGACCACTGGAGAACACCGTCGTAGAGCCCGTACAGCCTGCAGCGAAACACTTTAGCACGGGATATAATATAGATATGCCGTCTTTTGAAGGAGACGTGAAACTGAGGTACCAAATCCATGAATGGTGGTCCCCATAAAGATCCCTACCACTAGTTGATGTGCTCGGTGTGGTAGGTGATTATCCTAAGTCGCCCGCAGAATTAAACCGACGTTAAATAACAACGGAAAGGAGTCAAGGGAGTCAAGGGTAATTTTAATAAAAAATCATCTATAAATGAGTGTGAATTATTGGGTACGATTCAATCGTTCATCTGATGGGAAACTCATGTTCCTACTTGCAACTTGTGTGAATTTATATGTCGCATATAGGAGGCTTCGCATCTCCTTGCTTGCCTGCTTCCAATTTGATACACACTGATGCACAAAAAAGGTCATTTTCAAGGGTATCTCTAGAAAATATATTTTCATTAATTTCAAATTATTTTTTCGATTTTACTTGAATTTAATTCTGATTAGCTAATATTGAATCTCTTTAGAGACTTCGATGGGAACAACTTTGAATATTGAAACAGATGCAGATAAATCATATATCAAAGCTATTCTACAAATAGGAAACCTAATTGTCGATAGGTTAGTGAGACCTTGGACTTACCATCCATTATATTATTACATTTTTCCATCTGGTGTGAAAGAAAGGAAATGTATTAATGTGACACATGACTTTACCCAAAAAATTATATCAAAAAAAGCTGAGACATTTGAAAAGTTTGAAGTTCCCACTGAAAACTATAACTATGCAAGTAGAAAAAAGTTGGTCTTCTTAGATTTGCTATTGAATGCAAAAAGTGATGGAGATATAGACGATGGAGGAATCAAAGATGAAGTCAATACTTTTATGTTTGAGGTATGTGTAGATTGAATTATGATGGAATTTTATTATATGAGCAAGTTATTAAATTTTGACAATTTCTGATATTCTCTCAATCAATATTTATCATATTTTTAGGGCCACGACACGACATCGATGTCAATTTGCTTTACATTAATGCTATTGGCTAATTACCGTGAATATCAGGTGAGTTTTTGTGTTTATAATGTTTTATTAAACCACACGAACATTCCATGCCTATTTTCTGACAGCTGCTCTTCTTTGTACACCCCTTTCTACATCCACAGAACTCGTTGTTGAGGATTTCGGCGCTGAAATGGATTATTGGTCGTTATGATGGGAAGCAGGCTGAGGTTTATCCTCCTTCAACCCCATCTAAGAGGATCATCCGGTTTATTTTACCAGTAGCTGCAAGGTTTGGTAAAACAGTCACTGATTGAAACAAATCGTAGAGCAGATATTTATAGGCCACCATTTTCTTCATTTTGGGTAATTTTTGAAACACTGCAATTCTTGCCACTGATCATGCTGAGGAGTTGAGTGTTATACAAATAGCATGTCACGTGCTGGAGCCTTCAATAGTACCTATCAACATGTTACAAGACGTTAGTTTGTACTGAAATCAAAAAATTCCTATTAAATTCGACTGGTCTATCATCGGAAACAAAATGTTTGTACTTGGACGATAAAATTTAAAACTTTTAGGAGTTTTTAAACTAGAATTTCGGAACACAAACGTAGTTATGACAATCAAAAATTAGATTCCAACTATTCAAACCAACACTCTTTCGATTCAAGTTTTGAAATTTTGCATATAGAAACTAAATCCTTCAAATTAAATCTTTTAGAAGCCCTAAAGATAAATGACAACAAATATCCAGATAATCTTCTTAACGACCAACTTGATATTAACAATTCTCCATTATTAAACCTTTTTACCTAGAAAGATAGAAATACTTTAGTTAATCCCATATTTAGACAAATTCATTTCATTTCCTTGTAAATAGATTATAGTTTTATTGTTAAATATCCGTATAATTTAGTATTAAGGCATTGTATAAATATAAAGTTTCTCATTATACCTCCATTCGTTTGAAAAAGCTACTGTGTTAGCGAAACGCGTCACTTTTAAATATAATGTAGATTTAACAAAATAAACTTGTTTGATTTCATAATTTATTTGCCATTTGGTAATCCCTTCTTTTTCACTTCTTTTCTTCATAATTTGCATCAATTCACTAAAAGCTATTAAATGAAAGTCTGCGCACTTACTAATTATTTTTTTTTATTTTTGCTTAACGTGCCTCGATAGCGCTGGTCATTGGCACAGAAAAAATAAATACAAATATTTACATAATTTTTACAAATATTTAAATTAGATTTTACAGTATAGATTGGTAGCTTTCAGGAACTGTAAGACTTTCTTGATTTCGGTAGGGCAGTGAAGCATTTCCTTGAGGTTGGGCCTAAGATCAAGTTGTTTGTATATAGCAGCAAATTGTTTGCAGTCCGTCAGTATTTGCTTAACGGTCACAATATCGTTACAGCTATGGCAAACGGGACGATTTCCTGAAGACATCAGATATCCGTGTGAGAGTTTGGTATGACTGATTCGGATTCTTCTGATTGTAGTAGCCTCTCTCCGGGTTAAGAAGTTCAGGGAGAGAGGAGAAGTGGATGGATGGATATCATGAAGTGCTGTCGTACTATTGCGCCACAGGTGTCGCCAAGAATCTTGTGTAGCGTTTTTGAAGTGGATCTTCAGGTCGGTTGCGAGTTGGACAATGTGTGTTGAGTCGTTATTAGTGGTAGCATCTTTCGCGTGGCGGTCCGCAGTTTCGTTACCATCAATGCCGATGTGAGATGGAAGCCAGATGAGAGAGACTGTTATACTTTAAGCAACGAGAGTTTGATAGATGTCGTGTATATTCTGGACAATTGGGTGGTCAGTGAAGATTGACTTGATTGACTGAATGGAGGAAAGGTAGTCTGTGCATATTGCAATATTTTTGTGGGGTAGGTGGATGCTTTTGAAAGCTTGAAAAATGCTTTGTAGCTCTCCTGTGTGAACGCTACACACTATAGGTAGGGTGAAGGAGCTTATGAGTTTATGCTTCGTGGAAACTGCACAACCAACACCGGAGTCAGTTTTGGAAGCGTCTGTATAGAGTATTAAATCATAATTTATTTCAAGTGATATTCTTCATTTGTAGGACGAGATATATGAAGAAATCCTAAGTGTTATTGGTGATGGTAATAAAGATCCGGATATCAATGATTTGAATGATTTAAAATTATTGGAAAGGTTTATTAAAGAAAGCTTAAGATTATATCCAAGTGTACCGTTTATATCTAGAACATTAGAAGAAGATATCGTAGTTGACGGGTACCTTCTACCAAAGCAAACTGTTGTAAATATTCATATATATGATATTCTGAGGAACGAGAAAGATTGGCCAGAACCAGAAAAATTCGATCCTGACAGATTTTTACCGGAAAATTGTATAAATAGACATCCATATGCTTATGTTCCATTTAGTGCTGGTTCTCGGAATTGTATAGGTAAGTTACTTATCGTTAGATTTATTCAATGACCATTTCCCCTAGGTACTGGATGTCATATATTTATACAGGCGACAATAGTAGTTTACCTAACTAGTGCGGAAAGTGATACTTTTCCGCACTCTATTGCAGATGGCAGAACGACGCTTCAGCGGAGTTTGGCCAGCAATCGCGTGCGGAAAAGTCACTTTACGCACGTGTTGGGTACACTATTTTTCGGAAAAGTTAACTTATAGTCACATTTATTATTAAATACATATCAACAAATTAGTTATTATTATTTGACATTCATTTGATGAGGCTTATACCAGGGCAATTGATGAATTATTAAAAAATACGTTTTTTTTTGAAATTATAGCAGAATTCTAAAAGACTTCTTAATTTCTCAGGCATTTGGTAAACTAAAACCATAAGTTAACAAATTTACTTTCCGCACTAGTGCGGAAAAGTGACTCTTTCTCCGCACGCTAGTGGAAAAAATTATAAACACATTTTAAATTTTTTTAAACTTGATGCTTCAATTATTATCTGTCCTTCTTGACTTAAACTGTTAATAACTCCTCACAGGATAGTAACGTGAATGTGTAAGATTGAGTAGGTTAGGTTTGAGGTGACTCGTCTGCAATTCGCAAGATTCAACAGAGGTACAAATACAATGTACAAGCTTCACTTTCATAATGATTGAATAATTGTGATTTTGCTTAATTTTTTTCAGGTCAGAAGTTTGCAATACTGGAAATGAAATCAGTTCTGTGTGGAATTTTAAGAAACTTCATTTTAGAACCCATAGACACACCTGAAACTATAAAATTAGTGGTCGATATAGTACTGAGAACCGAAAAGAATGAAATAAAAGTTAAATTCACTCCCAGGCATAAAAATTGAATATATTTTTATGTAACAATACTGTTGTAATTTCACTTCTTTGAGGCGAGGAGCTGAAAGCTCCCTGATCAGTCTTAATAATTTTTTTTACATAAATTAAAATTTTACACTTGGACGGATAGTATTTTATTTGACACTTGAACCTATTAAAGCTGTATTCTTAGTATATATGCTTGGTCGACGTGGATTTAATTGGCTGGAAAAATTTGAAATAAATTATATATTATTAAATTTCCATAGTTTTTTTTCGGTCATCACGGATTTTGATTAGTTAAGCAAAAAATCGACATTGTTCTTTCTGTTATATTATCCAACAACACAACAACGGTCTCTTCAATAGACTTAAGTAGAGTCATTTTTCACTGGATTCCATTTCTAGTAGACTATTATATCGTTAGAAGGTCATAAAATAAAATATTTTATTTCACAATTTACCAGAGATGTGATGTACTATGAATGGACCTTGATAAAATTTGACAACAAAGTTGTGTAGTCTTAAACTCCAAATATTATTGATTGTCTAGTTGTCATATTTTTTCGTTGTGTCAGATAGGGACCAAAAATTTTTTTATTACTAGTTAATCTTGACAACAGTAGCTGGAACGCTACCGAAAAGTCGAAATAAAAAAACACTATTGTGGTTTGATTCCCAAAAAATAAGAGAAAAAATAATAAGTAATGAAACAAGGAACTTACAGAAGATATTAAGTACAGTCCTAATCGTATTTCCATGGAGGTGAAAGAGAGAGGAGGGAAGCTAAGCGTGATAGTGATTTAACCAATGTTACCTATTATTTATTTAAAATAATAAGGCAAGATAAATTGCAACGGCGACTCAATGTGGAGAGCACCTCAGGTGTGAATTCGGAGACCAAACTAATATCAATTCAGGGAGTAGTCTTACCGGTTCGCGGGTAATCCTACTTTATTTAAGATATTGTAGTTATATTGAAGTTAATGAGATAATAAATGAAGTAAAGACCAAATGAATTTAATAAGTTAATAAATCAAGTTAAGAAATGTAATTAAAGTTAATCAAGAAAGGTAAGTGGGCGCCACCCTGAATAATATTAGTCGACTTGTTTTTCACCACCAGGAATATGAACAACGTTGTTAAATTTACAAGTTGTATAATGACTTTAAAAATATCACAGTAGAAAAAAATGGAAAAATGTTGGTTTTGTTTGTTGAAGCACGTTGTTTTTACATTGGTTTACTTTCCTTAATTTTCCACGTGTCTGTGATGGAAACTACTTCGTCCGGAAAATTGACAGGTACAGGTCTCAGGTACAAAGTTTCAGGTACAAAGTCTCAGGTACGTCTCAGGTACTAACTTCCAGGTACGAAGGCTCAGGTACTAAGTAAGTTCCAGGTACTAAATAAGTGCATTCACATTGAATGCACTTTAGGAAAGATAAAGTTTGAGGTAAATCTCTCAAAATAAATTAAAAATTAACCTTATTGTTTCATGGTTCACGGGAGAAAGGAAGCTTATTCTCACTACTCGCTATTAAATTGTTGAACTATGCGATGAGCAATCGACATACGTTACATATTTCTTTCCTGTTCACATGCTCCGCTTCAAGAAAGAGTTTACATATTAATAGTGTGTTCTTAATTTCTATCTCTCTTTAAGAAAGAAGAATTGAAATATTTTACCAATATCAGTGTATACTGATCCACACCAACGGAGATTATCCGTCGCACATTGAATGTAAAAATTTTGCCTTTCAGCGCTGATCGGTGCTACAGGTTCTCAACGAGAATCCCATGTTGGTAAGGAAAAAGGACTGGCTACTCGCCGTCCGGTAGATATTTAAATATTCCAATGATAGTGGTCAAATATAACGTTACACCAACTATCGACGGAAATCGCCATATTGAGAAGCCACATTAGTGACATTAGTCATCAATTCTTGTGTCAACATAGATAACCTTGGTTAATAATGTGATAGTCTTTCGTATTCAATATCCAAAATTTGCTGGAAAACGATACGAGGGTCGAGAAAGTTGAAAAATAGTCATTTTCAAAAAAACTACAACATTCT
>CAJUYI010002393.1:0-32478 GCA_910591695.1 Galerucella pusilla
ATCTTTGTAAAACACCCTTATAATATATTAGAGTGCTATATTTTTGTTTCTTCAAGAAATTTTGACATTCCTGTCAAAAGTCAGGACTTCCTTACTGTAAGGAAATGTCATTTCCTTACTGTAAGGAAATGATATTTCCGTACAGTGAACAGTATATTCTGTCGGATTTACCAAGTTCAAATAAGTAGCAACTATTTTGGGCATTTTTCTAAATTGATGAATTCCTACCACTTGTCTACAACCCTTTCCGCTTTGATATTTAAAGAAAAATCGGTCACTGTTCATATTTTCTGGTCTTAACGAAACATACTTTCGATAAACATTCAAGTAGATCTGATTAATTACAAATGATCTTGGTTTGTTGGTTTTCGAATCAGGTATGCTGATTAAAAGCTTAGATTCTAAGTCTTCTATATCGTGTACAGTCATTCGGACTAACTCATCCATTCTACAGGCCCCAGAAATACCAAATATTACAGCCACCTAAAAAATAAATAAAGATATAATCTAAATAGAAATTAAAACCTTGTAAATTACCTTAATCATTAAATTTTCTTTATCTGGAGCTTCCTGGATAAATTTTTCAATTTCTTCCTTCGTTAAAATCTTAGATTTCTTTGCCCTATAACCTTGAGCTTGCCGTTTCAATAAAGAACGAAGTTTTGAGTATGTAGATATATCTACATTGTGTTTAAGTGCAAGGGTTGACTTCAGCATTGAATAATTGGCCCATAATGTTGAAGATTTCATCTTTAAACAAAGGTCTAGGAAGTATGCCATTACAACAGTTTCTGAGAAAGAACTCGTATTTTTACTCATGCGATAATCCATAAAACGTCTGTATGCATTTTCGTACTTTTCTCTTGATTTCTTTGGCAATAATTCTAATGAAGCAGTATTCACTGCCTCAACCAGCTCTGGAGGAGTCCCAGGAATGGAAATTTCATCATCACTTATCATTTTACTTTCGAGAACACCAGCATTTAAATTTATAAGCGTCAAGTTTGACAATTCAACCTCAATACGTTTTCATAGTAACCCAATTAATTTTATTAGGAATTTCAAAGCACCATTTATTTGGGAATAAAATTATCGCGTTTTTTTTAAATCAATCAATATCTGTCGAATTTTAAACGATTTGCGGAAAAATAGTATGTTTACCTCGTAGGAAAAGCCACATTCCTGGACTCTGTGTTGCTAAGTCTCGGCTTGCGCCTCGACTTAGCAATCTTCACAGTCGTCCAGGAATGTTAAGCTTTTCCTACCCGGTAAACAATGTACTATTGTTTAATGGTAGGTAACATAAAAGTATAGTGGGAAATGGGTTGTATCTATAGTATTTATCATAGTCTCCATGGTATTTATATAATTCATTATTTGACATTCACTCAAATGTCATTTATTTCCTTTATTATAAAATGTTAATATCAAATCATATTGGATTCGTAATTCTCTTCTTGGCAATGGATTTCTCACTACTTTAACTTTTTTTGTAGTTTGTCTATGAACCCTGCCATTTGGCTGTGTAACATTATTATCAAACTATTTTTTTTCAATTTCTTTATTTTTATGCACTGTTTGTTTGGCCGATAATCAAAAACCATAAATTTTATATTTTTATTGAACACAAGGCTGGTTTCGAACTCGGAACTCATACTGTAGTCTAGTCCAAATTGAGCGCCTTCGCCCGCTCGGCCACGGTCTATGAGTTTGCTCGAAATTAATAAAATATACCTCATGCATGAGTCGAATGGAAAATGTAATCATGAATTTTTTTTAAATGCAATGTTAGATAGATACTTACATTTAAAAATAAAAACCGTTCATCGGGTGCTTAGACAAACTTTTTTATTTGTTCAGATGAAATTGCTTTTTTTCCAACATATCCTTCGGACTTTCTTTCGCTTTAATAAAGCTGGTAGTTTCTTATATTTAGAAATGTCTATATTATGGTTTATATTTACCAACGTTTTTATTATTGAATAATGTGTCCATGTACTAGATGATTTCATAGTTTCCATCAATTCTTGAAAATAAGCAATTAAAACATTTTCGGAGAATGTCGAAATCTTATTTGTATTTCTCCAGTCCATAAACCGTTGATAAAGTTTTTCGTACACAAAATATTTTGAACTGCATTTTCTGCTTTCTTCGATATGTGTGGAGGAGTCGATGGTAATTCTTCTATATCGCTGATATCAGACATTTTGATAAATTATCGAAGGGAATAGGAATAAACGTCAAATGCACAGCATGCTTGATTGAAAAATTATGGGTTTCTATTGATTAAAAATCTGTATCGTAATGGGTATCATTATGAAACGGATTATGGGCATATAAGTGCATTGTTATAACACGGGTGTACAAAAAAGCATTTATTATTATTATTATCATATCTTAGATTTTTCAATTTTAACATTAATACAGCCCTTCCGATTACTGATAAATGTATTTTATTGTTTTAATAGATATACTAGACAGCGAATGACCTTCACCTTCGCGTATCCGCATACCTCATTGAATTTATAAACGTTAGGTATTTGTTAAATGTCTTCTAAAAACTGTTGCGATCGTTATTTCGATACCGAGTTAAAAAAAATAGTCCAGAGCGAATCTAAAAAAATTTCAACTTTTTTTCAACGATCTTTCAAAATCTGCTATTATTTGTTATGCGCGCTATTTGGCGTTTGACAGTTTTGTACAGGAATTCCTATGTCGCATTTTATAAATAAAACAGTGTATATCATACAGTGTATTTTCAAATGCGCATTGTTAAGAAAAAATATATATATAGGGTGTATCATGTGATAGTGGCCAATACCAACTTTCTCATTTTAAATGCAACCCCCTGTATATTATTTATTTCTTAGACTCTTCAGAGAAATCTAATTCATGTACAATGTCCTATAAGTACTTATCTTCAACTGTTTCGGAAATATTAAGTGTTTTCGGATTTATCACAAAAATTAACTTTAAAAAAAGAAAAATATTTTATTTCACAAATTCGCTACATTACCTACATTCAATACTTATTTCCCATTTACCTCTTGATATTGAGAAAGTGAGCTAAAACCATTCCTGCGTTCCTTTTTACTGATATGAAATTTAAAAAAATACAAAAAAAGTTTTGTTTATTTTCGTATAAAACTTGTTTGCCTGCATGACAGTAGTAATCAGCGTCAGTGCTATTGTCGTTTGAATTTCGTTAACTGTACGTAATGTAATAATATCAGGAAAATGGTTCATTTAACAGAAATGCACAAAATAACAATTCTACAAACGATTGTTTATGGAGATAACACACGGACACATATGGAAGTTTCTCGTTTATTTCAATTAGCAAAATAGAATGGCAGTTTCGCGATCTTGGTCATGTAAAACAGTTAAAATCAGTAGTTTGTACAACTGGTGCGCGAAGCGTCACTTTTCCCACGAGCCGTGGGGCGAGTAGGTACCGCAAATCTAGCGAGTGGGAATAAGTGATTTGCATACAAGTTGTACACAATACTTTTTCTACAACCACACTCATTAATGAAAGAAATACAGTAATTTATAGGGTTATTTTATTTAAACTTTGAACAGAAAGAACTTACGATATGAAAATGAATAGAAAAATCAGTTGAATGTATAATTAACTGTGAAATGTGAACAATCTTGTATTATTATCATATTATTATTATTTTGATCTTGGTTCATAATTCCTAAAATAATGCTTAACAGGTTTATTTCACTATTAGGTTGAATTGTCAAGAAAAGTTGACAGGTCATAGGTAACTTTGTTTGACATCTCAGTGCGGAAAAGTGCCATAGCGTGTACTTTCCGCATCACTTTTCCAACGGTTATCAAAAGAATTAAGAAAAGGCCTGCTTTGCGTATAAAATTTTGTGTAGAAAAGCGTGTTTTGCATAGTGGTTGTAGGAAAAAGTAGCTTAATAATAATTTTAGGTTATAAGAAGAAATTATATTTTAAGTTGGTATAAATAAATTTCAGTAGGTACTGACCATTCTACTTGGCACAAATTTACATCTCACTTCTTTTTTGTTCAAGTCAACAACCAGCTTGGCTCCCAAATCACATTTATGTTTTTGATAGGATTTTATAGTTCTCGATATAGTTTAGTATAATAAGGTTATCTGTGAATTTTTTAATGTACATTAGTGATCTCATATTCTTGAATGAAGTAGGTGATCCTCTGGTTGTTTGATTTAGGAGAGTTTAGAGACAATCCATTTGTATAACATCATTTCACCAACGAACATTAACAAGACAAGAAGGGTCACTCTCCGTCGGAACTTTCATGTCTAGCTTACACAAGTACGCCGACGATTTCGACAAATTCCTGGAGCCGTACACGTGCTCGTGCTTATAGGAGGTTGATGCAAACCGTTAGCGATTAAAACGAATAAACGTTCACTTACCAGAGTGATTTAAAAATATCTAGCAATAATTGTTATTGTAACCTATTCCGCTTAGTGGGAATTAAAATAAAAAAGGGAATATCGTCAGGATATTTAATTGGTGAATCTAAAAATAATTATAAAAAGAACTGGTAGCAAAAATGGAGGGAAAAATGAAAGTTACATCAAAAAGTAATAATGTAGTTAGCTACAGATGAGACTAGTAGGTATAAAAATTAACAATAAAATGTTTGCAAATGCCAACTTAAATAGCCATCGAAGAGTAGCAACTTACCTTACAGTAAAATACGGGTACTGGGAAAAATAATTATCGCGATTCGAAAATTGTGAGAATCGATACACGAACCATCCAAAACCAAAGGCGTTTAACCAAATGAGTTAAAATCTATGAATTTTGAAAGTCTTTCATATTGAATATGCCGGTTTCCAAAGATGTTTTAAGATATTAAATTTTATGTTAGGTTTCATTGATTGTTTCGAAGAATATCTATTTTTTTTATATCCTGGTTCGCAAATTTAATTGTAAAATAAATCCGCAGCCTAAGGTTCGCAAATTTAATTGTAAAATAAATCCGCAGCCTAAGGTTCGCAAATTTAATTGTAAAATAAATCCGCAGCCCAATATATAGGTTTAAAAAATATTTATGAGGAAACTCTTTACAAGGATGTGTAAACAGTAAATTTTCATATAATTTTCTAAGGGTCGCTCCAACGTTCTTGTGACAACTAATTTTATTAATATTTTCAACAAAGATTATTTCTAGTTGTTTAACATATTCTACAATATTACTAGGAGGTACATTCAGACACCTCCATAGTTTTTAGACGTCGAATATGCTTTATGCTCTAAAAATACAGCCGCTTCTTTTGGTAATGTCTTTTCATCATTATACTTTGTGCAAGCACTACAAGAGTGTTGCAGCAAACATTCCCTTAATACATATAGCCAGATATGTAAATAATAGCATTGCCATCCGTACTTGAAAGATTTCTATAGTCGCATGTGAAAACTGTTAAAGAGCTATTATTTGTCAATATGGGTACATCGATATTTTTATATTCTTCTAGCATATCAGGAGTTACATTGAGCAAAACTGTATTAATATATTTAATACAATTGTCACCTTCAACCTCAATAGAATATTTTAGAGAAAATAATTTCTTGAATGCCCTACAAAATTGAATTAGGGTTGGATTTCTCGAGTTTCCGCAACAATTTCTTACCAGACCAAAAAAATTTTCAATGCAATCCTGATTGAGGTTCCTTGTTAAAAAAATGAATAATTCCTGCATTTTAAGGTTTCCCATAAAGACAGAGCAGAGGTAATAGTAATTTTCCAGCCATTTATAAAGTGCATAGTATTGTTTATACATTTTTCCACGTATGTTGCCTTTCCACAAAACACTAAGTACGTAAATGTTTATTTTATTTCTAAAGAAAATTCGCTCACTCAAAAAGACAACTGGTATATTTCTTTACATATCCCTACGACGGACAACCTGTTTATGCATATCGCGCGAAGGAGACTTACGGTGCTCTATACACAGTAGCATATATAAATATATAAATATATAAATATTCGAGCGAGAAAGGCATAACGAGGGGAGGAGCTTAGAGTGATCCTTCTTGTCTTGAGTTTGTTGATTTCACGCATCCTTCTACACTTTAATAAAATAATGAATGGACGATTACCATGAATATAGTAATAAATTAAACTGTTTACTAAATCATAAGTCAGGAATATTATCTATATTCAACGGAAAAAACCATACTTCAGAAATATTGCAGAGGTATGAATATTTTCTAGTATACCTCGTACAAAATAACGTGCTGTGTATCACTAAATTGAATTTATTGTAATAACATACGTTATCGCTTATTAATATGAGAACACACTTTTGCGTAGTGAAAAAATGGAAACATAAGTAAGTACCTACATCCTACATGTTATTAAACTTACGTGAACTTAAGCAAGCTGATCTACCACGAGCAATAGATACGACGTACCGTTTTTGGTATTATTTACATTAACGTGACGTGATTATTATGACTACCCGACGTCAGTTAATCGAACGTTATTATTAATTAGACAGACAACGTTCGCTCGACGTTCATTTTTACCTTTTTGGTATTTGTGGACTAATCTGGAAAAAGACGACGTTTTAAGAACGTGAATCGCATGCTAAAGTTTTGGTCATTAAAACATGCCTGAAACTGCTCTGTTCCTATTATTCGACTTACGGTCAGACGTTTGAAAGTAATTCAAATATTGTAACATATTGACCACAATATGATGGTTATGAATTATTAAATAATTACTACAACTGCTCATTTCAGAGATTTATTTCATACTATATAAAATTAAGGACTGGTACAACAGAACACATATTAAAAATAAAAGAACCACTTTTTCAGTTTAGTTCCAAACTGATAAGCAATAATACCTTGCTAAATTAAATATAAAATACCTATACAGGGTAATACAAATATCCATTTGTATAAATACATAACACTTCCCCCCTTAAAAAAAAATCAAAAAATTCATTCTCACAAAAAAAATCTTGATGACATAAAACAAAATGAAACCAAATGAATATTAATTTTCATAAACCAGACGTTCAGGAGGTTTAACATTTCTTTTAGGTCTAACTAATAAATCCGTACCTGTAGGAATGTTAATAACATTGTTACCATCTTCCTGATTGTCCTTTGACTTATCTAAAGTTACGTCATTTGAATCAGAATTCTCACTTTCATTTTGAATGATATCGGATTCTACAATATTAAACTGTTTAATCTGATTCAAATGGCGTTTCCATTTTACATTCAATTCGGGTATTTTAACAATATAAATAGCTTTACCAATTTTCTTATCAATAATTCCCTTAATCCAAGTTTTTGTACTTGCGTTGCGATAATCACGCACAGTAACACTATCACCTGTTTCAAAATTCAAAAAACGTTTACCCTTATAATAGAATTTTTGTTTATTTTGCATTCGTATGACACGTTCTTTTACTTTATTATTTGCACTAGGCAACAACTCATTAAACCGAGTTCGTAATTCACGACTCATCAGTAACTTTGCGGGTGATTCATTGGTCGTAGAATGAGGTGTACAACGATAGTCAAATAAAAAATTATTTAAAACCAAATTAACATCAATTGACTTGTTTTGCCCAAGTGCATTTTTTAATGCATTTTTAACTGTTTTTACCGCATTCTCTGCCGCGCCATTAGAGGAAGGATGATATGGTGGAGAGTTCACGTGCGCTATGGAATTTTTGGATAAAAAGTCTTTAAATTCTACCGAACAAAATGAACTACCGTTATCGGTACATATTTGTTTCGGTAACCCAAACCGTGCAAAACATGACCTCAAAACATCTATGGTTGATTTTGTTGTAATCGAGTTCATTGGAAAAGCTTCTATCCACTTACTATGGGCATCCAAAATGATCAAAAATTGTTTATTTAAAAATGGTCCCATGAAATCTAAATGAAGTCTAAACCAAGGCTGTTCTGGATAAGACCACGTATGCAAAACAGATTTATCTGGGGATTTTTTTGTCAATAAACAATCATTACAAGTTTTACAAATTTCTTCAATTTGCTTGTTCAAGTTGGGCCACCAAAAATAAGACCGAGCTAAATTTTTCATCTTCACCACACCCATGTGTGAAGAATGTAAGCTTTGTAATATTGTTTTTTGTAAACTAAGTGGTATTATTATTCTATTATTCCACATTAAACAATTTGATTCAATAGTTAATTCATGTCTGATACGATAAAACTTTTGTAAAATAGGCATTTTATTAAATGATTTATTTTGAGCCCAGCCGTTTTCAACAAATTTTAATACTTTACCTAAAATTTCGTCTTTCGCTGTAGCTTCTTTCACGTGGTTGAAATTTAATGGAAAATCATTATTACTAAAGTAATTTACATAATTTATTTCCACATCTAATAATGAATCTTTTTCCAAAATTAATGGTAACCTTGACAAAGCATCCGCTGGATTTTTGTCAGTTTTTACCACTTCAATATCATATTGATAACTTGAAAGAATTAACGCCCATCTTTTCAATCTATTTGCCGAATATTGAGGAATATGTTTGTGAGGGTGAAAACTATACGATAAGGGTTTATTGTCTATCACTAACGTAAAATGTTTCAAAAATAAATAGTTATGAAATTTACATAAACCAAAAATTACACCCAATGCTTCTTTTTCCAGTGTACAATATTTACGCTCGGCATTAGAAAACATACGTGAAGCATACCCGATTACTCTATGGCTACCATTTGGCAATATATGTGAAATTAGAGCGCCCACTCCATAATCACTGGCATCAGTAATTAACCGAATGGGAAGTTCTGGGTTATAATGCACAAGAATTGGAGCTTCGACTAATAATTTCTTTATATTGTCAAATGCCTGTTGACAGTTTTCTGTCCACTCCCATTTGACATTTTTCTTTAATAAATTGTACAATGGATATAAAACAGTCGCCAAATTATTTACAAATTTTCCGTAATAATTGATAAGACCTAAAAATGAACGCAAAGAAGTAACATCCGTCGGAATTGGTGCATTCTCAATAGCTGAGATTTTATCATTTGAAGTGTGTAGTCCTTCTTTATCTATCTCATGACCCAAGTAGGTAATTTTTGACTTAAAAAAACTACATTTTTCCAATGAAAGTTTGAGTCCTGCATCTTGTAATCTACCTAGTACTAACTCTAAACGTGCTAAGTGTTCCTTGCGATTTTGACCTGTTATTAAAATGTCGTCCAAAAAACAGACAACTCCCGTTAAACCCTGCAATAAGGTTTCAATAATCTTCTGAAATTTTGCGGGAATACTTGCTATTCCAAATGGAGCACGTGTATACTGATATAACCCTTTATGAGTTGAAATAGTCATTAACTTCTTAGATTCTTGATCTAAACAAATTTGTTGATAGGCATTAGATAGATCAAGCTTGGAAAATTGCACTCCACCTTGAAGTTTAACAAACAAATCCTCAATTTTGGGCAATGGAAACTGATCAATTTCAATGAACGGATTTAAAGTTACCCTGAAGTCACCACATATTCTAACCGAACCGTCCTTTTTTAAAACTGGTACTATTGGAGTACCCCATTCGCTATGATCAATAGGTTCAATAACTTCAAGATTACTCAACCGCTCTAATTCTTTTTCCACCTTTTCTCTCATAGCAAACGGCAGAGAACGTGCGCGAAAAAATTTTGGTGTATATTGCAAGTTCGACTTTAATTTAATTGATATAACACCTTTATTAAAAGTTCCTAAACCAGGTGAAAATAATGTGTAATATTTATCAACTAAAAAATTCAAATCTTTAGGCAAATCCAAAGAATTCAAATTGGAAATGCTTAATTCAAATAAATTGAAAAAATCACGCCCCAACAAAGGAGGTCCCCCGTTTTCAATAACAAAAAAATTGATATAATCAAGTTTATGTTTGAACTTAACTAAACAGCAAATATATCCTAATGGATTGATTTTATCACCATTATATAGGTTAAAAATTTTATTGGTAGAATTCAATTCTTTATTAGAAAAATGTTGTTTGTAGAAATTTTTAGATATAACAACTGGATTAATATTATTTTCCATATTATACAGAGAATAGTCTTCCGACTCCAAAAAGTTATTATTTGTTTTGTTACCTCTGGATTTACTTACATTTTTATTTGGACATACTGTTGCTAAATGTCCTTTCTTATCACATATATGACAATTACAATCACGATAAGAGCACTTGTTTGACGCATGATTCTTGCGCCCACAAACTTCACATTTTTCCTTCCCCACCGAGGCCGTGAAAAATACTTTATCCTTCGTTCCTTTGGAGTTTCGATGTTGCGCTGATGACGTACTAGGAGATTGCGTGAGTTTCTTGTAGTTATACTTGGCACCTGCGTAGTGGATCTCTGGTTCCTTCTTAACGACCGCGGAGCAAAATGGCTGAACCGCTGTTTTAGAAGCAGCAATTTCCACAAGTTTCGAAAATTTCACATTTTTTTCTCTTCAAATAGTCTATCCTTCACCAACCCATTATTATAACCGACAATAAAACGATCTACTAAAGCCCGTTCAATTTCGTTGCCGGAAAAATCGCACTTTGCTACCAAATGTCGTAGCCGAGCCGCCCACTCTTTTGCCGACTCATTGTGCATTTTACGAGATTCGTAAAATTTTTCTCGGTTCGCAAACACTGGCACTGTTGATCTAAAATGTTCATCTAATAGTTGAATGATAAACTCATATTCCTTAGTTTCCGGCTCTTCCGGTATACACATATTAAATAATAATGTATACGCTTCTTCATTCAAAAGACTTAACAGAATGGATCTTTTTCGTGATTTTTCAGATATAGCATTCGCAGAAAAATAATTTTCCAACCTTTTTTTATATATCACCCAATCTGCACAACCGGGTATAAATTCCTGAATGTGACCAGTATACTGGATTTCTTTTGTCGCCATTTTGACTTGATTTCAGTTGGAAAAAAAAAACTATAAAACTATAAAAATGAATTTGCACTTTTACCGATAACTACTTATTAAGTTCTCGTCGCCACTTGTAACATATTGACCACAATATGATGGTTATGAATTATTAAATAATTACTACAACTGCTCATTTCAGAGATTTATTTCATACTATATAAAATTAAGGACTGGTACAACAGAACACATATTAAAAATAAAAGAACCACTTTTTCAGTTTAGTTCCAAACTGATAAGCAATAATACCTTGCTAAATTAAATATAAAATACCTATACAGGGTAATACAAATATCCATTTGTATAAATACATAACTAATATAATATGCACTATGCAATAATTATACAATGTCAATATCTGTATTAAGAATTTACACCTTAATTTCTTTTAATTCTCTTATAAATACTACTTCAAAAACGTGATCCATTTTTAGGTTAGGATGGTGTTAGGAGGTAAGGAGAAGTCTTTCCTCCTCGCATCAGTCACGGTCCGCAAGGCTGGCTTTGCGGTTGGACTATTGAGTCGATAGACCGTCAAGACAACTTTTAACTGACGTTCAGTAATCGTTCAGTATTCGTCTAACGTAAAGGAAAGCCAAGAAAGATCGCAATTTGGTGTGGAAAATAGGTGTTCTTGTCCAAAAAGGTAGTACTCGGGTACAGATTAGGTCACTTGGCAAAGTCCTTCATGTTGACGAGAAACATTTTAAAGCCTTCTTAAAAGTTTTGTGACCAAAATGTGTGTTGGAGATTTTGTATACGATTTTTCAATATAAATTCATATTAAATTTTATTTGCTTCTTTCTCAAAATTTTTGAGGCGCGTTTGTTTTTTGCCACAGTATTGGCCGTGGTTTATCGGAAAACTAACTCTGGTTTTGCTTATTATAACGAAAATGTGAATTATAAAATGTGGCTAACTCTTACATAAATCATCTTTAGGGTAAGATTTTCTTTGTGTAATATTTCTTGACGGAGAAATATGTCGTTAGTCGATTCACTGAATAAACATAAGAACATTACGGTATGCTCGGAAAAATTTCACACACCCATATAACTTACACTGTTTCTGAAGCACGTGAATTTGCAATTCGTAAACGATCTGCTTCATCACTCGCTAGTTGTTCCTCATTTCTTTGAGAGGCTCTTATATTCGCTTATCTTTACGTGTTGTGCTGGTGGATCTACACAGAGACGATCGCTTAGGAGGTATATATTGTTTGATGAATCATCTACTAATGCGTTTGTTGATTCTCTGAATATATTATAGCGCTGTTAAATCTGAGAAAAGTAACTCTAGCATGCGTCCCAGGGTTGTCAATTATCGTAGAATAATTATTTGTTTTGTCATAAAATAATGTTGAATAATTGATTGCGATGTTAGCGTTGTGGTAACCCATCAGAATTGAAATACGCTACGCTACCGATCAATGGTTTATTCATGGTGCATTAACTCTCATTTATGACAAATAATATGTTGATAAACATTTAAAAAAATTGGCCACAGGTGGGGCTAAAGCACATCTAACAAGAGACGAAAGCTTTGTCGGTTCCTTTGAAGTCGGACTTACACGATATTGAGCGGAAATACGACGAGGTATTGAAAAATAAACTACCTGATACACTGAGAAAAGTAACACGAGTATTGATTCGAAGTAAAACCATGACTACACTAAGAAAAATAGTAGTGCTTATGAACATCCCTACCAACAAGAGAACATCATATTATTCAACTCATTTGTCTAATGAGAAGTAGCTTATTTTTAATTCAGGAAATAATCATTATTCACCTAGGTTAATAATTGAAATTACATGGAAATTTATTCATTTAATGAAATTAATATCAAAAAAGAACTCTAGAAAATGTCCTAAGACAGTATACTTATGGAAATTATCAAAAATATTGAAAACCGTTCAAAATAATAGTAGGAATGACGTTTATTGAATTCCGTCAGTTTCAATGATTTGCCGTCATTATAAAACTATTTAAATCAATAAAATAATACACGGTGAACTGAGGGAATGAACGGAAGTGACGACTTGGCATTGACAGATAAACTTATTAATTCACGCGTGTGCACACAAATTTGCGATCACAAAAACTACGTTCTTTTGCCACTTGTTAGATGGTGTAATATGTGGCAAAAGTAACCAAAGAATGTATGGTTATAATAAGTAGTTTATGTGAAATTTGTTGATAATTTCAGGATGAATGAGTATGTAGGAAATGTAAATTGTTTGTTTAAATTAATATTTGATAACATTTGAGGATTAGATAATATACTACAACAGAAGTTTTAATATCGAAAAATACTATAATATTGTACTGTAATCTATGTAAAACTGAATGTTATCCGTGTTAAAATATTTACAAAAATAAGATTTCACTCAATATATTATTAACCAGAAAAAACAAGCATGTACTATGAATTTTGTTCAACAAACGGAAAAAATGATAAAATAGCAATTAACTTAGTTAGAATATAATAGTTTGTTAAAAATAGAACAACAAACGCAAAAAAATGAAAATGAAGATTGAACTAATGAGTGTATTCATATAAACACGAAGATTATAGATGTCGTTGTCAGTTTTGTATCAAAAGAGCTGTGTGAAACGTAACGCAATCTGACCAATCGCTAGGCAGCAGGAATGCAGGAATGCCAACTTAAATTCAAATCGCTCCTCTTAGTTTCAAAACAAGATTTAAGAACTATTAAATTGGAATCGAAGATAAATAAAAAATTATTGAAGTCATATACGAATATATCAAATAAAATTAGCTTGTATTGTTTTATCAAGATTAGCACGTTAAGCAGAATTAAGGAACGATGGATTAGTCTAAGAATCGCTACTTGATCAACTTTTTTGGTTTAAGCTATTTTAAATTATAAGTCTCGTGTAGATTTCTATGTCAAAACTCATGACGTATTTCCACCGGCAGCGACAGCCTTGATATAACACCATAACCTCATTTTATTTGACACATGACTTTAATAATTATTTATTCACTTTCGATTTCAATTCAGTTTAATGGTTCCTACTGATGTTCATTCATCTTCAAGATAAAATCATCAAAAGTATCCCATTTTTTATGATTATCTACATGATATTTGGCATAAATGGTAACTAATGCATATCAGTTGACCAAACACGCGTTCATCAGAAAATTGATCATCGCTCCGGTAGCGCTACATTGGGATGTAGATAACGAATTCATTTCTATTACTTCACAAATCATGGGCATACGACAGAATTTCCAAAAGTGGCTTGATCAATTGTATAAATATCCATCTACCATTTGAGGTTTTCAGGATGGTTAATTTATTTATCTGCAACTGTCATGTAACGGGTACGATTTGACACTATTTTCAGTGTCATAATGACGTATATTACCGCACCAGTGCGTTTTTAAATACATCACCTCACTAGTTTGATAATAAGAATCTAGAAACATATTAATACCAGAATTAAATATTTGAAATAACACTGGAAGCTGCATTTTCAATTTCCGAAAGGTGATTGTCTTCGCTTAGACTCATTTTTTTATAGATTTTTGTTCATTCATCTTTGAAAATTTGATGACATAACTGATTTATATTATTTCAACATCCTTGTTTGTCTTTGTTGCTATGGTCACAAAATATAATACACAGTACCTTATGTTTGCAGTCAATATTATTAAAAATACGTTGGATTGAATTTTTTTTTCAATTTTATAATATAGGTAGGTACTGTTAATAATACTAATAAACAGTTGTAGATAAAAATTTTTACGTAACACGTGTGATAGGAATTATTAACGCACTTAGGTTATTACACAACTCGGCCTACGGCATCGTCGTGCAAACTTCACATGCGTGCGTTAATAATGTCCATATCCCACTAATTACGTAAATAACTATTAAAAAATTTCACAACTTTCATGGACATACCTTCGAGACAAATTTCAAAGGGGATTTATTTATAAAAATTTCCATTCATCATGGTTCTAAAAGAGAAAGTAATTAAGTCTATTTTTATGAATGACAGAGTATTAAAATAATAAAGCATTCCTGATCCATGGGAGTATCACTTCTTTTAGTAGACAGTTAAAATGGTTTTTGAAGTTATTCAATCAGAAGATTAACTGTCGCAACCAATATTTACAATGAGTGCCTCGATCATTTATCAGTAATATTATCCAGCATCCACATTTTCTCATCTTCTTTAATCGTACGATTTACTGACTTTTACCAGTTTTCAGGCTTCACATTATCTACAGTCTCCAAAAACAACTTATTTTGAAAGAATTATTTTTTCATGAAACGTCTTGCTTTATCTGTGCCCATTGCCCATACCAGTTAAATCGGGTTTAGTTTGCAATGATATGGTAGTGATCTAACCACCATCATGTCACAATTATTTGCAATTCCATCAACTTTATATTTTTTTAATTTCTCTCTATGAAGTAAACACAAAGAATACAGTTCCTTTTTCACAAAACCGGTATGGAATTTAATATTCTTTGGATTCAGCCAATTCTGTAAATATTCTTCAACCACTTGGTTGTGGGCCATTTTTTACGTCGTGGCACCATCTATTAGTTAATGGAAGATCCTGAAACAAACTGTATTTGATCATAATCTATTTAAAATTGCCCTATAAAAACTTGGTTACATAATATCTTTCCTTCGGAAAACAAGCTTGTTGAAATGATGAGGTTTTCGGTTTTCCTTTCAACTTCTATATTAAGATATAAATTTTATTTTGCTGGGATAGAATAAAATGTTTAGAAATATAAAAGTGATGACATAAGACGAAATGAATGAAATTTTTTATATAAAAATGTATTTGTATGCAAAACGTGTCGACTAGTGACGTAATAAAGTATAGACGTTACGTTTATGGCTTTGGACGCTGGAGTTATTATTATATATTATATTGTGTCATTTTGTAAAAAAAGCGTTCGTGTAAAATTCATCATTTCCATTTTACTTTTTTGAGGGCAAGAGCAAAACGGAAAGATATTTGGCACATTGTTCGAATAATAAATTATAATAATAACATTCAAGATAATTTTGGGTGATGATAAACAGATATAGTTTTTTTATTAGAATACAGAATACATATTATTAGTTACAATACACATAATTTGGTAAGAGGTATGAAACGAAAGGTCTTCACAAGTAGGAGTTACTACAAAGCGGATCATAGAGTTTAGACATTTTATACATTGAAACAGAAATCTAAGTATCTAATAAAAAAAGTTATTCCGAAAACTTAGAAAAAGAGGGCTCCGACAGCGGAAGAAAAGTATAGAGCAAAATGCGCAAAATAAAGTGGAAATAACTCAAGGTAACACTGTAGACCACGCAGATGCGTATTTAGATTCGGAATTTTTTAGGAAGGACAAGTTCACACGGCAATGAATTGAGTAAAGTCTAAACCTTAAATGAAGGATTATGTATTAAGGAATTATTGATAGGGCAGGTTTTTGCCAAGCTTATTTTAAATTTGGAGATAACAAAGCCGTTCTTATGGCATTGTTATCTGATGAAAATTAAATAAAGATTTCTTTTCGAAAAGAGAAGGAAACTTTTTGGGTTGTCACTAATTCTATTTTCTAAAACAAAATAAAACCTGAAAAACAGCTAATCTTTGAATACTATTTTCCGCCTCTAGAAGTACTAACATCCACTGAAGTTGCGGTAATATTTAATGCTGTGTAATGAATTCCACCTAAAAATAGATAAATATATAAATAATTACTATGAAAAAATGGATTTGAAATATTACAATTATTACGTAGAAGGAGCTAGTTAGTAAAACTACAAGACAATATGAAAATTACAGGATTAAAGAGTAGGTGAAGCTTAACAAATTGAACTACTTTTTTTCCTTTCCAAAGGGTGGCTGAAATACCTTTCTGGGGGCCTGAACCCTTTTGCAGAATCAGCCCCAATGTAATATTTGAAGAAATAGGTTAAATTGAGAAAAAGAGAAGATCTGACGATTGGAAAGATCTAGTAGGGCTTAGACAATCAAAGACTATTCTGGGTGACTACAACCTGTAGAGATCAAATGAATGCATAAGTCGAAGTAAAACTGCGCTAAGAGTTTTAACAGGGATCCTAACGGGACATTGTCGCCTGAATCGGCACCTGAAAAAGCTCAAAATAGTGGAGGAAGAAGCATGCAGATTTTGTGGCATGGAAGAAGAAACCTCCATACACATACTTTCCAACTGCACAGTATTTCAGAATCCTAGAGCACAGCACCTGGGAGATTACTGGATAGAAGAAGAACATTTACCCAAGTTGAAGCCTTCAGATATCCTAAAATTCCTCCGGGAAATAGGACTGAAGGTGTTTCTGAGACTCTCCTCAGAAACTAAGTAGAAGTAAGGGGGCACAATAGATCTTTTAGGTCTCAGTGAATGTCACCCCAAAATACATACCTACATAATACATACAGTTTGGCAAGTTTATCTGAAGCCATGCGGCATCGGTAAGAGGCGAGGAAAAACATGGCGCCCATCTGTCAAACGTATAAATGGCGTACGGTACCTATTTTACCTAGTAAAACTGAAAATACAAAGGTAACTGACAAGGTAGCCATTGGATAAATCAATATCAGTCGTTTGACGAAGTGAGAGGGAAGATCTCACGCACGTGCTTGCCAATAAGAAGTCAGCTTGTCGATACAAATCACCAATTATGTAATTCGGAGGGTGTGGTCATTATGGTTTTCGTACAACGCTGCCAGAGCTTCAAAAAGCCCATAACAAATTTGGAAAAGTGTTCATCTTTAAATATCCATGAATTAAAAAAATAATGTTAATAGAATAAATCCAAGGAAACAAGCACATTATAAAATTAACGTTTAATCATATTTTCAATATTGTTAATAATAAAAAGACCCTTTTCTAATTATTATCACTACATAGTTAGCACTTCAGTTTTTTCATAGCTAAACGTGGCAATGTCGAATGTTTTCGACTGCATTCCTTTCACGGTTTCAGATAAACTTGCCAAAGTATACATACATACATTCTTTTCCTATAAAACTAAGAATTTTGAACATTCCAGTAATCCTAGTTTATTTCGAAGAATCCAAAGCATGAATTTAAAATAAAATCATAGATCGATAATATATCAGGAATACTGCACAATTCCCTTGATGCTTCAAAGACAATGATGAATAGACAGCCGTAAGCATTCCGTTTACATAAATGAGAATTTGATTATTTTGAATTTCGTTTTAAAGTTGAAAATCGGAATTACAATCATTGATCTTCGGACCAAATAGACCTTTTGTCTATTCCACCAGAAATAAATTTCAAGAAAATATGCTTCTATTTCAAGTAAATAAGACTTCCAATCATTTTTCATCCTTTAGTGTAGTATCCACATTTTTTTTAATAAAGAACTATTAGATAGATAATTAGTTTATTATAATTGAACTTTATATTTCTCAGGGTAAAATATTCAACCAATATTTTCTTTGAATCATCCGAGGGATCATCTAATTAAACGTTTTGAATACTTATAGTCGAGTGGGTCGTTTTTCTATTGCTAGCGGCTTCCTCTCTCTCTCTATCTCTTTCTCTTGATTGAAAACATTAAATCTTTTGAATTTATGTTCTTTTAAATCACGTTTAAATTATAGGTTAGTTCACTATATACATATGCACGGTATGCCACTATTGAGAACCAAATCTCGTTTGCCGCGGTAATGACCTCACAATCTACAAAAGAAAAGGGCTCGTTGACCTGTCAGTGCATTGCTCAATTGAAAAATGTCTGCTTTAAATTAAATATAAGTTTCTGATAGACAGTTAGTGGAAAAATTTACCAATAATTTAATATCACTTATTTACTGGTTGGTGTTGAAAGTTTTATGCTAAACAGTATATAATCTTGATGACGATAGCATAACCTACTGATATAATTTTCCAGCTCGCACAAAGGGTGTCATCTATCTGATAGAAAAAATCCAAGTGGAACATTAAACAGGCATTTCCTTATGTTCTACAAAACTGAGGGTGTCAATGACTGGAATACAATAGAGAGCAGTGAAATCAAACGTAACCATGACAAAGAGAGAGAGTTGGCTCATGCGTGAAATCCTCATTGCTTTTTCCTTCTTTTCTTGACATTTTTAAAAGTACACTCCAAAGAATTTAAAACCAGTCGATGGATATAAGGATATAAGAGGTAAACGACTGATAACAATCAATTCCATTTCGAATTGATAGTGAAATTTTACTGCCTGTCAAATGAGAAAATATATTGTCATTTATTTTATACAAATTATACTCAATGGCTACTACGCCTGAATTAAAATTCGTCAAAGCATTATGACAAGATCAAGCAAACATTCGGTAATTTGTGAATTTTTGGTTAGGTTTATGCTGTATGTGCGTTGAAAATTAATTTTTTTATATAAGCACCTAATGGCCATTTGCGCGGACTTTTCTTGAGCTTTACTCTTTATTAAGTGATGCTTAAAAATTAAGGTATGATTGAAATGTTATTTTTTTGCACCGACTGAACTTAAACCCATCCTCAGCAAAGTGGTGGAACACACCGGCAACGTTGCATTGCTTAGTACTTCTCTTGTCATTTCAAATGAAATTGGTACTAGTGCACCTGCCCCCCCGACCTAAAACTAACCTATAAAAAAGTAAATGTCACGTGAATCTGTGACGTAAATGTTTGTTACGATTTGCACTTGGCAGCAAATTTCTTCATTTCTAAAACCTTAACCATTTTGTTTACAAAATAATCGCAGCAAATGATGAAAACTGAAAAAACGTCCTCCAAACACGTTCGATCATCAAATTTTTTGGCATCGGAAAAAATTGCTTTATTACAAAGATGTAATAGAGAACTTCAAGAACTGTCTCCTTGTACAACCGAAATCTTAAAAAAATTTAAATCGTCCATTTCTTCAAAATAATGTCTTCTTGTATAATCATCTTCTGAAAAAATTTCTTCAAAAAACATATCCATGATCAGCCTGGTAGTAACATATATAATCTGTGAATGTGACGAACGTGTTTAAAAGTGAGGTTATAAATAACAACTTTAAATTTAAGGACCTGTTAAGTCTCCAATATCGACGGCTTACTTTAAGTAATACTTTAGCTACTGTGGAACTTAAACTGCCGTGCAAGTAATCAAGGAAACCTTATGCTTTAAGCGACCCTTAAAATACCCGCGCAAACGGCCATAAGTCCCAGACAAGTGCCGCATGAATATGAGAAAGTATAGGGATCTTTTGGCATCGATACCCTCTCCCGATTCTCATTTGCAAACACGTTTGGATAGAGTAGATTCCTGCCTGAAATACGGATCGATACCCATCGATACGTACTCTAGCTTAGGGTTGACCTTTTTAGAATATAGTGGATCTTGTGGTAGATCGCTGTTACTTCCACTTGTAAAGTTGTGCCTTGGAGCTTTCTGACCTTTCTGACTGTCTTCCCCACTTAGTGTAGTTATTTAGTATCAAACACTCAAGCTATATCTTGTGGCTGTTGTGGCAATGGATTATCGGCTTTTACCTCCCCGATAAAAACCTTTTGTAGACTTTGAAGAAGTCTGGACGTCACAAATCTGGCTTTGCGCTGTATGGAAGTGTAAATTGTAAATTGATAATAGACTGAGTAGAACCTCCATCGTTATTGTGGTATTGGTACATCAAAAAATAGCCTATTCGTGTTGTCCACCACATCCGCGTAATATCGTTGGTCTAACAAGTTCAGTCATTGAGCCATTTTTGGAACTTTAGTTCTTTACGTCAGATTATGTTTGAGCGACCAGAGGTCGCGACGCAAATGATCTGACAGTTACGTTACGTTATGTTAAGTTGCTTCGTTATGTGCCTTGCTTGCGTACGTGTGCTCTCTCCTGAGTCTCTCTCTTGTTTACGAAGCAGCGATTCATTTGCTTCGGCCGGGAATCGAACCCGGTTCGCCCGCGTGGAAGGCGAGCATTCTACCACTGAACCACCGATGCTATATTAAAATTATATGCAAAGCTGGTATTCGCAGTGCTGGTGATCTACTTAAATTTGTTCGGATGAATTTTTACTATTATTTCCATAATTTTTTTTGGGCGATTGATCTTTTTTGTTCATTTCGAAGAAATTTAAATTATTTTATTCGGAATTTATTTCAATACGATCGCGCAAAAAATGGTATAAGCATCTCGAACGTTAAAGGTAATTACAACGTTTGCAAAATTGGACAAAATGATATGAGGATTAACGGGTCTAGCACATTTACTTTTCGAAATACAGGGTGTTGAAATTTTGAAAACTTGAATGTTTTAATTCGATAACTTTAAAATGGATGGATAAATTGATTTGACATTTGGCAGGTTGTTTTTAAATGTAAAAGGGCATATTTTGATAGAAATAGTAGTTTGTGCAACTAGTGTGGATATGATGGCCATATCGCACGAGGACGAAGTTTGAGCACGACGCCGTAGGCGGAGTGCTCAATCGTTCAAGTGCGATATGGACAATCCACACGAGTCGAACAGCATATTTTTTCTACGACCCACTCAAGAAAAAATCTAGAAAATGAAAATTCCTATAAACTGTAATATAACTTCAAATTGAAAATTTAACAATTCAATTTTATGTTTCTACCAATTTTTTTTGTGGTAAACGTACAGTTCTTGAATGTCCAATTTGTATAATGCTACAGTTTCCCTTTTTAAATATACGATGCTGTTATAAGTAGATGTTGCCAGTCTGACTCCCTCATGAAGGGTACCGTACCATTATCTATAATAATGAAAATTCTGGTAAATATTTCAAACGTCTACCTGTTGTCGTTATTAATATCAAGCAGAATAATTATTTAAAAATAAAATTAACAATAAAAAAAAACTTCTTCACGGGGAATCGAACCCGGTCCTACCGCGTGAGAGTCTGGTTTGTATACTACTCGGCAACCGAGGCTTATGCAGATACTTTATCTATAACGTCAAATGTATCACATAATTTTTGCTTAAAAGGAACTAAAGTTCCTACCGTGTGTCCCGCGACACGTTCTACCTTTTTTTGTTAAGATTTTTCCACACATTCTTTTGCATCTATGGCACTATCATGAAGGTGAGTGTTACAAGAAAACCTTTGATCAAAATGTACCCGTAGGTAGTTTATTTCTTCGACAAATAAAATTACCTTTCCTCTTACCACTATTGGACTCAGACATGGTAGTTTTGTGAAGTTAATAGTGGTTTTTATATTAGGTACATCACATTATTTATTATTCTTTGCTATGTTGCAGTAGAATTGAATACTATTGAGATATACAAATGATATACTGTTGACATACCTATTTTGTCCCTGTATTATTTTTTTTATTAATTCCGTAACAAGCCAATTACAATTTCTGTGATACACTATCATATACATTTCCAAACTTCAGTGGCTCCAGTCTAACTATTTCTGTCTAGACTAGAAGTTGTAAAATTTTCCTTGTATATTATTAAGTAATGCTGAATAGACTACTCCATTTTCTAATTTTAATTCATGTCGTGTCTTCTAGTTCTGAATCACTTTGTTTATTTAAGAGTAATTACTTGATTGCGTTTGGGAAAATTGGGATTCATAAGGACATAATGAAGCAATGAAAATTGGATGTATGATAATGGAAGAGTTAGGGACTAACGACACGTGCTGGATTATTGTTTCATATTTGATTTGAGGATTAAAATTATCTGTAATGTAATGCCCAGCTTTGGATTGAATTTGAATGGTTGTTAAATAGGGTTAGTTAGTAGTGGTTGGTTCAAACTAGATTATTTTTATGGTTAAAAACGCTGCAGTTTCAAAGCTTTGCAGTAGCTTAGCTCAAAATATCTTTATTTGATTTTGTTTCGCTACGGATTAGAGTACATTGGCTAGAAGTTCTTTCCCCCTAGAGAACAGCAGAAGAAGGAAGAGAAACAAAAAAGAGAACAGAATCAGTTAAACATAAGAATTGAAATTTATCGAAAGGTATTTTTGCGAAAACGGAGTTTTTATACATTTTCATTTTCACAGCACACGCTCTACTAAAATGACAATTATTATACACGGCGATTAAAACAAGTAATATATCAGAATTGGGCAGTAGTAGATAATTATAATTTTGGGGGTGTAAATTAGACCAAAGGCTGCACCTTTTCTTGTTATTGTGTTACCCAATGAGGTAATTGTTTTTGGTCACGTGATATCGAATTCAACATTATTAATGGGACAGCCTGTATATTTGTGACTTTCTGTGTTCCTCCCGATAAAACAATTACAACTAACTAGCACAATTGGGGTCTAAAGTGATTAATTCAAGAGATACAGGTACTTAAAGTTAAAGTAAGTTAAAAAATTCATAATTGAATCCCCTGTAATTTTCGGCAATCTAACATTCGTACGTAATGATTAAAACAAACCAATATTGTCTTATTGACACTTTTGTCATTATCATAGTAAAATTGACAATAGGCAGTCTTTTTTTATAAGATTTGCTATGCTACTTTTTAATCGATATTTAATAGGTAAACAAGTTTTTGTGGAAAAAACACAATTTTATGTAATTTTACTCCATGATATACAGGTCGTTCCGTTATTAGCTTTCAAGTATTATTAAAAATTATAATATTGGTTTGTCTTGATCATCACGTACGAATGTAAGATTGCCGAAAATTACAGGGGACTCAATTATGAATTTTTTAACTTAATTTAACTTTAAGTACCTGTATCTCTTGAATTAATCACTTTAGACCCCATAGTTAGTTGTAATTGTTTTATCGGGAGGAACACAGAAAGTCACAAATATACAGGTTGTCCCAATAGTAATTTTGAATGCGACGTCACTTGATCAAAAACAAACAACTCATTGGGTAACACAATAACAAGAGAAGATGCAATATTTGCTCCAGTTTACACCCCCAAAATTATGATTATCTACTACTGCCCAATTCTGATATATTACTTGTCTTAATCGTCGTGATTGACCACTGGCAAGCTGTCAAATATATAATTTTCAATTAGATTTACCTTCGACCCCCCCTGTAATCAGTCAATAACACACAGACGGTATCAATGTAATGACGTCTATTACGCACTGTAAAAAAAACACACGTAAATCGCACGGCTTCCCTAGCAACATCTTAGCAACTGTCAATAGACGTCTCCATTTTATTCAAAATTCACTATTTGAAAACATTAGATATGGCCACGTTTAGCTATGAAAAGCCCAAAGGGCTATGTATTGATTATAATTGAAAAATGGACTTTCGATTATCAACAATATATTAATAATGATTAAATGTTAGTTTTTTAATGTGCTTCTTTCATTGGTAATAGAGTAATAGAGATGGAGTTTACCAAGCACCTCTAATTATGTAACTGTTATTTCTTATGCTTCTTATAAAAAATAGAAGTACAAGTAGGTCGTAGGTAAAGTATAGTACGTAACTCATGCTGTAGAGCATTTTACGCACTCACGGAATTACGCACTCGCCGCTACGCGGCAACTTTTCCATTCGTGCGTAAAATGCTCCTTACTACACACGTTACGTAATATACTATTACCTATGTAACATCTAAATTTGAAGCGATCTATTTGAAAAACGAAATTTTTGTCATTTTCTTGATTTAAAAAAATTTAGGGCGCGGTCGAGGATCGAGCCCGCGTTATACTCTTCGTCAGAAGTACGATGTTGTACCAACTAAACCAAATCACCTGTTATAATAGTAGGAAAATGTAATCGTCTTGAAGGGTATTCATGACAAGTATGTATGAAGTATGATGGACAATAATAATTCCAATTTCTATAATTATGCAACCAATTAATAATTGTAATAACCTACCTATATTATATAGTTAAACTACTTGAATTTTTGTCACTATTGATAGTTATTGTTAATTTTGAAATCAATTATGTTGACTTTAATAATTGTAACATTTTGTGTATTAATATGTCAGATGTTGATTACACATTATTTGGTGAAATTATCACGTGATTGTAGGAAAAATACTGTACAGTACTCGTGCGGAAGTGATTTTTCACACTCGTGTGATTGTTGCACTCGGCTCATGCCTCGTGCTACAATATTTCCCACTCGTTTGAAAAATGTCACTTTCCGCACACGTTATGTAATATACTATTTCCTAACAAGTGCGGAAAGTGATACTTTCCCGCACGCGACAGCAGTTGACCCGAACGACGCGGAGCGGAGTTCGGGCAAGCGGTCAAGGACGGGAAAGGCACTTTACGCATGAGTTAGGAACACTATTTTTCATACGACCGTATATTATCCAAAAAAAATATATCAACCCATTTTTCAAAAATTATTTCATTTCAACAGACATATAAGTACAAAGCTTCAACTAAAAACTACTAATTATTATAAATATTAATATTAAAAACACAATTATTGTTGCGTTCTGTAAATTACTTGAAATTGTCACTGTGTTAACTGGTAAGTAGATGACGTCGATGAGGATGGTATTGGTTGCAGCTCGCATAAAGATGACGATCACGTTGACGGCAACGGTTTTAAGTCATTTCTAAATGAAAGAATTTTATTTTATATATTTCGTAAATATTCATTTATACTTTGGCAAGTTTATCTGAAACCGTGAAATTAATGCAGTCGAAAACATTCGACATTGCCACATTTAACTATGAAAAAACTGAAGTGCTTACTATGTAGTGATAATAATTAGAAAAGGTCTTTTTATTATCAACATTATTGAAAATATGATTAAACGTTAATTTTATAATGTACTTGTTTCCTTGGATTTATTCTATTAACATTATTTTTTCAATTTATGAATATTTGAAGATGAACACTTTTCCAAATATGTTATGGGCTTTTTGAAGCTCTGGCAGAGTTGTACGAAAACCATAATGACCACTCCCTCCGAATTACATAATTGGTGATTTGTATCGACCAGCTGACTTCTTATTGGCAAGTGCGTGCGTGAGATATTCCCTCTCACTTCGTCAATTGACTGATATTGAATTATCCAGTGGCGTTGGTATTGTCAGTTACCTTTGTATTTTCAGTTTTACTTGGTAAAATAGGTACCGTACGCCATTTGTACGTTTGACAGATAGGCGCCATGTTTTTCCACGCCTCCTACCGACTATAGCTTCAGATAAACTTGCCAAACTATACCTGTTGTAACAATAGTTATAACTTACGAAGTAAAGATCTATATAATAATTTTACTTTTCCGCACTAGTGCGGGAAAGTGACACATTCAAAACTAAAATCCGTGCGGGGAAATGGGTTAAAACGCACAGTCGTAGAAAAAGTATATTCAAATAAGCTTTGTATAATTGTTACTCATAGGAGTTTCCTCCCTCTATACTAGGCACATTTGTAAGATTCCTTTAACATATCTCCTTGTTCACGGCTTACTATATGTTTATCCATGATTGTTTCTTGAACAAATAGTAGGGTGACGTGTGACGTTTTTCAAATATTATATGTTACGCCTATGCTTCGTCAATGTTTTAAATTTTTTCTCATCACATCAGAAAGACATTACAACGAATTTGGTAGGAACAATAGGAAAATTTATTGCTTACTTAAACTCACATAGAATTAAGTACATAATAAAAAATTATTATCCATGAGCAGTGTACTCGTTAGACATAATTGATGAAGTAATTTTTAGTTCTAGTGTTACAAATTTGAAGCAGTTTGTATGGATAATATTCGTTTATCAAATAATGTTTGATATGCATCTTATAGTGAAACGTATTGACTCAGCACCCTACAGGTATTTGATTTAGTCCAAACTGTACCATGTGTTCAAATAACTCAAGTCCATGTAATAACCTTTTTGGTGTGCGTCAACGTTTGTTAATGTCCTTCAAACACATTACGTTGGAAGAAATGGAACAGAGGCAGGTCTGTGTTTATTCCTACTCATAATATCACAATAATGAACCGTTTAAATGTATTACAAAGATTAACTCTAATCTTCTACTTAAAAAATTTGATTAGTTGATGTTTAGATTACGCAAAAGCGCGATTTATCAATCGGAAGAAATTAAATTATTCATAATACGATGCAGACGTACCTTTCGTAGCAACAATGTGTATTACGTCTTTTTCTAATGTACCACTGACAGTTCTCGTCAGGTCTGTACTTTGTTGTTTAAGGTCAATTATTATTTATGAAAAGTGAATATTATTCTTATTGTTATATACAGGGTGTCCCACGTGGTTTTGGTCAGTATGTATCTCGAGAACTATTTGAACTACAATATTGAAATTTGGAAGTTTAAAGCGTACGTAGTAATACATATTTTAAGCAACCAGCTACTTTGCTTCAATGTCACGTTTCGAGTCACGTGGTATAATTTTTAGAAATTTTAATGAGAACCTGTATATTGTTTCACTGCCCTAAAGGCCTCTCTTATACTAATTCGGCTTTGTTAAGAAGCTGAATTTGTTCGGTGAAATCTGAATAGGTGTGAGCCACAATAGACTCTTGTGAGTCGCAGTGGAGGGCCTTATAGACCCACTCACCACTCACCACAAACCGGTTAACCTATACTAATTCGGCGATACCTATTTTTTGTGTTAGGTACTTGGAAACGACAAAATAATTTTTATTTGAAAAACAACAACTCATTTTGCTCAGCGAGTAACGTCACATCTGAATGTGTATTTCCAAGACAGATGGATTTCCTTAAAAACCCAAACATGTCCAGGTAAATCTGGATGTATGGTCACCCTAACCCGGCACAATATGGTCGACCTGTCAAAGTCAGTTGTTTTGGAATGGACTATAGTGACCTTAGCTTGACGTGTTAATTTGTTGACATACGTAGATAACCTCAGATTATATGGATGATTCAATACCAAAACATCGTAATTATTATTGAGTATCATTAAACTTGACAAAAATACATTGCCATAATATTTTTTTACAATGATTTGCGATAAAGCTAACAAATTATCATTATTTAAATTCGGACTACATTGTAACAAAACACTTTTAAAACATAGACACTATGTAATACCGAAAATACTTATCTGATAAACTTGTAAACTTTTCGACCTTTAGATACAAGTCAAACGATTTTTTGTATAGGAATGAGGCAATGAGAAATACACATGTTTAAACGTAAAATGAAATTATTTGCTTTTATTATATTCTTTTCATAGTAAAATTTAAAATGAGAGCAGATAATTTTAGATTAAATGTTGGTCTAAATATAGACTAATATTGTTCGTTTAATGTATGTTGACGATTTAGTGATTCTTGCTTATAGCCAAATTGGTTTAAAACGGAAGCTAAAGAAAAATTGTTAGTTCTTCCAAGGTAAGCTTCAATAGCAATGGCTAGGGCTTCTATTATAATAATACACATACATAGATGTAGTTAACAGATTCGAATACCTTGGCATAATTTTCTGTTGATCAGGTGTTTTAGGGAAGCAGCGGAAAAACAGGGTCAACAGGGTTCAGGCAGCGGTTACATCCATGTTATCTATCCAAAAACCTTTATAATCAACATTTAAACCATAAAGGTTACAATTATGAATATAAATATTTGATATTACCGCGATGAAACGTTTTGTAATGAAGTGAAACTTTGTTTAAAGCCAATAAAAAAGGCAGATAATTTACCCAACTAATAGTTAGGGAGCACCAAATCAAATGGAGGCTGACACAAGGACACCTCCATACTAAGAGTTTACTGAATAAGTTAGACAAGGAACTCTCTTCCAGGCTGTTGAAACTGGGTAAGAGAAATTTGAAGACAGTTACTGACCTGGTGAATGGACACTATACCCCGAGGAAGCATCTGCAAAGGATGGGCAAAGGTTATGAACCTATACCTAAGCAGAAAATGTGAACTCCACGATGAAATACCTACTCACATACTCTGCTTCTGTGATAACTTACAGGGACTCAGATGGAAGCACTTTGGAGTGGAAATAATACACATAACAACTACTGAAGATCCCTCCAGATAAATTGGTGGCCTATATAGAAGATACGAAGCTTCTGAAATGGAAATAGGTAGATAACATGGGTAATGGTACAAAGATTCAGTTCAAATGCCTGGGCTGTTGAGTTCAACCCAAACGTATTAATGAATGAATGTAAATTACCCAACTCGGTTTAGCTATGGAATTTAAATATCCTAGATTATAAAAATATTGATTACAATATTAAACTTTCTGAAACAAAAGGTGAACTTACCAAGAAAATCTTTGAATCAAAATACATGGAAGCCTTTATTCTCCAGTAAGTTTTGACAATACCACGATAAAGAATTGTGCGATAAAGTGAAATGTGGGAAGGCATTGAAAAGTCGAGTGAATTTTCCCCACTAAGCTGAGCTTTGAAATTCTTTGAATCAAAATATCTACTATATACATATTTCGTAGTGAGTTGAATAGTTCCTTCTACAGTAGATGTCAACACCAAAAAAAGAAATCAGCGTTGAGTGCAAATTTTTTATGAGATTGACGCAACCCGATGGTAAGTAACGGACTATAACGATGAAAGTAGGAGGAAAAGCGCAGGGTGATAAGAAAAATCTATTTTTCTACGACTGCTATGGAAAATAGTTCTTTTCCCACAATTTACAAAACTACAAAGTGTCACTTTGTCTAAGCCGTGGGAAAGATTGTCTAAGCCGTGGGAAAGATTTTTTCCCACTCCACATATTATTTTTATATGGAGAATCAAATAAAATCGACAAAAACTTAGTATGCTACTGTCATTTTTAAATACCTACTTAGTTGTCACAAAACTGTCAGATTATATTGATTATTTCACTCAATACAAAATACGCGCCTTCGATTGGTTTAAATATGAGGATTGATATCTGAAAACACCATGTTTTCGATTTTGTATTTCGGCACCGGATTGGATACATGCAATTTTCCTATCTGTGTGTTTCGCGTTGTCATTAGTTGTTTTATTCGATAATAAAAGTCTAGTGACTGACAGAAAATGTTAAATTAATAATGAAACGTCAGAATCATTGTATCAAGAAATAATCTTGACAAATACAACTCGTGTAATTAATGATTATCGAAAATTTCTTCTCTTTTTCGAAACAAATTGTTGTTTTAGGAAACCATACTCGCGCTTACGCTCTCGTTCTTTTTCAAAACAACAGTTTGTTTCTCAATATCGAAGAAATTTTTATTTCGATAATCATTAACACACTTGTTGTATTATTATCGAAAATTTTTAAATTGTAAAAGGTAGTTTCAATTGTGCTTTGATAAAAATCCCAATTTCTATTGAAAATATTAGTTTAACAAGTCATATAAATACTTATTTATGATATAAATAATATGGATACTGATAATAGTGACGATTTTAATAATACTCCGCCAGAGATATTGGAAAAAGCTGCAAAAGTAACTTTAGATTTGTTGCGGCAATTTCAAGAAAAAAGTATAAATTGGCAAACGAAAAATTTGTAGAGTGGCAAAGAAATACAAAATTAAAATCTCTTTCGGAAAGTGTACTTTTGGTATATTTAGAAAAGTCGTCAAAAAAATTAAAGGCGTGTACACTTTGGTCACAGTTTGTGCAGTTGTAGAAAAAGTATAGTGCAACATGTGGGGAAAGTACTTTTCTCACTAGTTGCACAATATACTATTATATGTTGGCTCCATAATATATAACAACTTTTGACCATCACTGATAACGCCTGTCAACGCAGATACGTTTATGGTAGTAATAATGGGAATGGACTAAGGGTGAAGTGAGCAGATTAGTTTGGATTAGATTTGATAAGGTGCCTATTCTACTACGAACTTTTCAGATCTATTGTGGTCCTCTAAATCTAGATTACATTGTCCAGACTCTTTTTAAGACTGAATCTTTCATGTAAATTCTTGCCACTGTCTTCTCATCGCCAAGTACAAGTAGCCGCACATCCTAGGATGTGCTCAGCAGTTTCCTCCTCTAGGTGACTCACTATTCCAAAGATTAATGTGCCACCCACATATTGAAGTAAACAGAAATTATACTGAGAGGTATTCAATAAATGTGTGAATTAGGAATTAGTATGATTGACATTTTGGTGATAAACAATTATGTAGTTGACGTGTTTAATGCCTACTAGTGTTTTTTGGCTTATTTAAAAAAAATGAGTACAGTACAATTGAGGAGTTCAGTCTGAGGTCAGTGTGGCTAACAAAAAGTGTTTTTGTTTCTGAAAAGAATGACAGTTAAGGTCTACCCTTCAAAACATAAGATTTTTGCATGTATTTTATCATTACGAACATCTATAATGCTTTATTAAGGTTATGAATACACCCCCGAATGTTTCGCTTGACCAAGCCAACAGTTTTACAACTCGTAGAAATTCTTTGCAGCATTTTTACTGTGTTTTCCATTATAAACAATTTTCTTATTCAAAGAATAAGAATAAAATCCTTTGATTTTCAAAGAATTGACATTTTACAGCTTTTAATATGTTATTTCAAACCCCAAAAACGGAAAGTCACTAGAAAACCATAAAGAAATAAATAGAACTCAACTTAAATAGCGTTGTTGACAAATGTATTAAGCACTTAGCTAAGCTGAGCAAAAACATTGGTGCAACTGAACTTAACTAAGCGACCCTTAAATTTTAAACTCGCCATAAATATTCTGAGCTTATGCTTCTATTGGTACAAACAGCCATTTGAAATTTAAAATGACTTCTTAGATGAATACTCAACATATCGCTGGCCAATAATTCTAGGAACTCTTGGCATGTCACCATTTCATTTCTGCTATCTGTCATTAGTTATGTCAGATGTCAGTGGAAAAAGTAATTAGAAGAATAGAAATAAAACTAACTAGAAATTATACAAAAATCTAATCGAAAATGGACATACACAATTAAACGAATATCAACAAAAATAAATATAACTGACATTTGACATAAACTAGTGACAGAATAACAGAAATGAAATGGTGACTTGTCAAAAGTTGCTAGAATTATTGGCCACCGATATATTGAGTATTCAGCTAAAAAGCCATTTTAAATTTCAAGATATACGCTTCGGGGATGCATTCATAATTTTAATAAAGCAATATCGATGTTCGCAATGATAAAAAACATGCAATCTTATGTTTTGAAGGGTAGACCTTAACTGTCATTCTTGTCAGAAAAAAAACCACTTTTGTTGGCAACACTGACCTTAGACTGAACTCCTCTATTGAAATATTTTAAAATATTTTGTATTGAAGTTACACATTGCTATAATTTTCATGAGAAGAAAAAAATTAGCTTGTTCATGATACGGCACTCAACCTATTCAAAAAACGCTGACGTCAAAAACATTTGAAATTTGCTCAGAACATTGGAGAATAACGTCTCATTCATCGTCATAAAGTTTTATGCTTTTCACTTTATCCGTTTCAAAGATACGTGATTTTTCAGCAACACTGTATATTAAATTTTGGTATTTTCGACTTACATTTTATCAAGCAGTTGCGTAATCTTGAATAACGGAAATTTTCTCGGGTCGATTTTAAATTACTCATCCAA
>CAJUYI010002394.1:0-11784 GCA_910591695.1 Galerucella pusilla
CTATATACTTCTCGGTATTGAGTCTTAAAACAGCCAATAATCGAACACATATGAATCGTTGCTTCGTAAACGAGAGAGACTCAGGAGCACACGCACGCAAGCAAGGCACATAACGAAGCAACGTAATATAACGTAACGTAACGGTCAGAACTTTTGCGTCGCGACCCCCGGTCGCTCAAACATAACCTGACGTAAAGAACTAAAGTTCCAATAATTTCAATAAAAGTGAATAGTTGAGCTTTCGTTGGAATATGAAAGTTTCATGTAAAATCGGTATATCAGTAGTAGAGACGTTTGTTTTTGATGGACGCTTTTTCCAATATAATTCGATAACGTTATCGTGGCATCAATAAAAAATAGTGAATAAAACACCGAAATGTTCACATTTCCAGCCAACACAGGAGAAAAGTCAAAGACGCAAGGTCACTTTACATAGACAATGAATGGTAGGTTGATTCGTCATCGGAGAGTAGCGCTGATAAAGACTGGAAAACTGGAAAACGGTCGTTAAAACACACGTGTATCGTTTATACAAGGGTCACGCGCGAATTACTACCTTTATAGTTTGTTGATTAATAGATTTTCAGATGTGCTAGAGGGCAGTAGATATACTACAGGTATAGGGAAAACAATGTGTTAAAGATAGAAAGCCATCGAGGTGATGTAAGAGTGAGACAGAGAGATATCACATGTGTCGTCAAATATCTTGTGCCCACCCCCCAAATTCCAGACTCCCTAAACTTTAGATCCCCCAAATTTAGGCCCACCCAAGCGGCACTGTTGTAGAGCTGTGGTTGATAACGCAGTAAGGAACCTTATATGCAACAGGTATAGAGAAAAACTGGTTGTTACTCGTACAACATTACTCAATAGTTATTTTCCTAACAAGTGCGGAAAGACAATTTACGCATGAGTTAGGGACATTATTTTTTCTACGACCCTATATACAAAAAATTATAGGTAGCAACCAAGTTATTTCGGTTCAACATATATAATATACAAAATTTCAACTACAAACTATTAATTATTATATATTGATATGAATTTAGTGTTTTGTGTGTTATTATTATTATTAAATTTTTTTTTATTTATTGTATTGATGTGTTTGTTTGTTGGGCGCCAATGATTTCTAGAATGGTATCATACACCACATACCGTTTTTCTAGGACTCTTCAATACTCAGGGTGAGTTCAGGTATTAAATTATTTTATTTTTGGTTTTTTTTTTTATTCTGTTTACCTTTTTTAATTTTTTTTTTTAACTTTAATTATATTCGAAAACTTTTAAGGCCGGTCGTGTGTCCTTGCCCTTGAAAATGTTCAATAGTGTATTAAGTTTGCCAACCTTATGAAAGAAAGAAAATTAGTTTTGTGATCAGTGAAATATTAATAAGTTTATTATTTTACTTTTTATTCAAATTCATTTTATAACCTAACTAATAATTTTTTATTTTTCAGGTTCTTTCTTTTTAGATTAATATTAGCCAAGAAACCTTTTATAAAGCTTTTGAAGATTGAAGACACTGAAAAATTAATATGAAAAGGATTTTAATAATTTAGAAAGAAGTTATCAGGATTTCTGTTTAAAGTTCGGATTAAAAATCAAATATATTTCAGGTGATTTGTTTATTTTTATTTTGTCAACTTTAATTCAAATTTTAGTTTATTTCATATTAGTTACATTATAAATTTGAAACTGTCTTCTCTAGTTTGATTTATTTTTGTTTATTGATAAGAGAAATTTCCCTTTTAAATAGTTTTTGTTTTTAAAATTTTATATAGAAATAACCCTTGTTTGGTGTATGTGATGTATGATACTATTTTCCATATCAATAAATTGATATTAGAAACACAATTTGTTGCATTTTATAAATTACTTAAAATTGCCGGTCCAGTGGAGTTATTCGGTGTTAACTGTTGAGTAGATGACGTCGATGAGGATGGCATCGGCTGTAGGTCACATAAAGATGACGATGAATGTGACGGCAACAGTTTTAAGTCATTTGTAGATGAGAGAATTTTATCTGATATATTTTTCTTATATCAAACCCGGGAGTTTGATACTTGTTTTGTGACACTACTTTGAAGAATGTACGGGGTTATATGAAAATATCTTCATTTTATATTTAAAAAAAAATTTAAAATGCAACAAAAAGCTAGAAAATATGTAGATTTTATTTGATGGACTATTTCGTAAATATTTATTTACCTGTTGTAACAATAGTGGATGGATAATGGACGATATAATAAAAGAGGTGAAAGATCAAGTAAAGAAATTCACAGTGGGTTATAGAAATATGGAGCTTATACAGATTTCTGAATGCTCCTTTGCTGACGATTTAGTGATATATGCTAAAAACGAAAAAGATCTTCAAATAAATCTAGACACCTGGAAAAAGTGAGAAAGTGTCCTCAAACTGTATTATGCAATAAGTAATACTCCCATCCGCAAGAAAGAAGAAAAATGACAGTCTATAAAACCGTTTTCAAACCAATTTTAACGTATGGGAGTGAAAGCTGAGTTCTCACGAAAGAGACAAAAAGAAAATTACAAACGGTTGTAATGAAGTATCTGAGAGCAGTATAAGGAATCACAAGAAGGGGAAAAATTCAAAATGATTTTATAAGAGAACAGCTAGAAGAAGAACCACTGGGAAGATGCATAGAAAAGAATCAGTTAAGGGGAATCTATCGGCAGCGATTTGAGAAAATATCGAAATATTTTTGGCAAAGAATTTTGAGGTAATGGATGTATTGAAAATTAAGAAAAAAATATATCATGTAGATTAATGTTAAACTTAGAGTTCCCATTGAATTAAAACTTTGAAATGCTAACCAAATTTTGTTGAAAAAAATACGTATCATGAGGTAATTACACATTTTAAGCAAAGTTTGAGCCCTTGTAAAGAATTGAATATGGATTAAATGGAAAAACTAATTGATAAGAAGTCTAATTTGAAGCTTTATGAATACTAAAAATCTCAGAATCCTCAAATTACTTATGACAGTGTACAATTCCTTATTGAAATTCGGTTGCTACCACTAAAATATCGGATAAAAATCCATCGCTCGCTTTCTATCCTTCTATGACTGACATTGTCTCTCTGCTTCGGAAGTCGCGTGCCGTTCCATTGTTGATACAACGCTCGCTGGTCCCGGCGGTCTCACAGTTCAGTACTGACGAAGCTTATAGAGTAGTACGTGAACCAAAATCCGCTTGGACCGCTTGGCTACCTACATGTTGCGGAGCTTTCATATTTCTAATAAAATTTTCGTTATGCGAACTTAAACGGAGGACGTAGGGAAACAAAAAAATATACAAAGCATAATTGTGCAAGGTCGAATTTGGTAGATGCCCCTTAAGGGGGCCACTTAGTACGCATGAAAAACAAACAACAGGCAAAAGTGATATGGCGCACAAAAGCATGTGGGAAGCGACCAAGGAGAAGACCACGAAAAACCTGGGATGATGAAGTAGCGGAAATTCTGAAAGAGCGTGGACTAAATCGGCAGGAGGCGAAGTTGAAGGCTGGTAATGAACGGGAATGGGCTAAATATGTACACAATTGAAAACACCTTAACACCTTAGGGGATAATAAGGTTCTGATTATATATATAACAATAGTTACAACTTCCGAAGTGAAAAACTATCTAATTAGGTCAAAATTTGCATTATTCCACTTGTGACACTTTCAAAACTAAAATGCTTGCGAAAAAGTGGGTTAAAACGCACGGTCGTAGAAAAATTAATGATCTGAAACTGACATCTGCCATATTGGTTGAACCAACGTATAAAAAATACTTGAAATTTAGATTTCAAGTATGAGCAATATTTGGTTTCGAGATTAAGTGGAGTATGAGAAATACGTCACTTCTCTTCATAGCAGTTGTGGGAGAGAATTGTCACTTTTATCGTGGTTCAATAAAACCACACACTAATTTCGTTTCTAGACACATTGCAGCCATATTAACACAAAATCATGACAAAAAAATCTAATTAAAGAAAAAAATTCCCAAATCACGACGTGATCGGTGGGAGGCATTTGCAAATACATTTTGTGATACGCCATCAACGTTGAATGAAAAAAAAGAGCAGAACTCTACGAATTCCACAAGCATGTGCACTTGTAAAAATTCCTTCCCTTGCCTCATTACGACATAAATAACTCGAGTCGGAATTCAATTTCAGTTTAAAATAGAAACGGTTTCCACCACAACGTAAAATAATTTCTTCCATTCCATTCATCGGTGAGGCCAGTCAATCACGAAACAAAAAAAGCATCGAAATAATTTGGTTTCTCATAATATAGGTAGCGACTCTTAATTGGGTATACCATAAAAGTCTCGCCACGATGGATGAAGAAAATGAGTTGGTATACATAATTATCCGGAATTGTATTTCTTGTCACACAAATAATATACGTAAAATATTACATACAAAACCATCGTTTTTAAATACTTCTACAAGAAACTTCACTCCTACAATGTCATATTATTCAGTAAATACACATGGATTCAAAAGTTTTGCATCACCTTCTTCGGATGCGAAGGAATTTTTTTGCGCTAACAATTTTTTGTTGGCTTGTTTATCAATGTTTACCATTTCAATATGTTCCATATTTTTTGCGATATACATAATATGTTTACAGTTTTTTTTGTAAGATAACATTTTTTAGTGCGATCATTTCAACGTTCAAGGCATTTGATTTTTACGATTTTAAGTGCAAACATGAAGCATCAAGTCATAAGTGAGATTGACCGTGCAAGAATAGTGGCTTTAGTTGAGTGAGGTCATTCTCAAAGGTTCGTGGCAAACAGAGTTGGCGTTTGGCACAGTGATGTGTCTCGTGTATGGAACCGGTATCTCCAGACCAATTCTCTTCATGATAGACCTAGAAGTGGTAGAAGGACTGTTACCAATCAGCGGGAGAACCGCTATATCCACTTAACTATCCGAAGAAACCCGACCATGGCAATACCAAAGAGATATGAGACATGCGTTGGGAGTTCAAGTATCGATCTCGACATTACGAAGACGAATACTTGCGACAGGTTTGAGGTGTCGCCGACCAATAAGAGTGCCCAGACTACAACCTGAGCACAGAGTTCGCCGACTTCAGTGGGTTCAAGAACACGCGGCCTTGCCTGAAGAATTTTGGAATTCGGTGTTTTTTTCCGACGAGACAAGGATTTGTTTGGTACAAGATAGCCATCGAATACGTGTGTGGCGGGATTCAACGAGAGTTGCTCAGTTTGCCCACTTTTATGTACTTACAAAAGTACATTAGTCATTTTTCTCTCAAATATAACTATACCACTGGATTCAGAATCATCACAAATATAAACCAAAATTTTATAAAATAATTTTATCAACTCTGTTACCTATTATTTATTTAAAATAATAAGGTAAGATAAATTGCAACGGCGATTCAATGTGGAGAGCACCTCAGGTGTGAATTCGGAGACCAAACTAATATCAGTTCAGGGAGTAGTCTTACCGGTTCGCGGGTAATCCTACTTTATTTAAGTTATTAAAGTTATATTGAAGTTAATGAGATAATAAATGAAGTTAAGAAACCAAATGAATTTAATAAGTTGATAAATAAAGTTAAGAAATGTAATTGAAGTTAATCAAGAAAGGTAAGTGGGCGCCACATGAATAATATTAGTCGACCAGTTTTTCACATCACAACTCTCTATCAACAAACCTGCAAATGATGGAAGGGAAGGAATATGAACAACGTTGTTAAATTTACAAGTTGTATAATGACTTTAAAACTAATATCACAGAAAAAAAAAATATTGTTGTTGTTTGTTGAAGCACGTTGTTTTTACAGGTTCTCGACAAGAATCATATGTTGGTAAGGAAAAAGGACTGGCTACTCGCCGTCCGGTAGATATTTAAATATTTCAATGATAGACATGAATTCGGAAAAAGTGGTATTTTCATTGATTTTTTTCGCAGAATGTAGACAAATTTTTGAAATGGCAATATATAGTAAACAAGAACTAGGGCTCAAACATATTGCACAGTGAAAACCCAACCCTAACTCAACCCTAATGATTTGGATTGTTGGCAAAGTAGTCTAGGGATATACGGTCATTAAAACTCCTTGCCTGCGATTTTTTTTAAATACGTTTGGTCACTGCTCCAGTCTCAATGAATACTTTTTTTAATTTTGTGCACTACAAAGCAGCAAATACGGCGATCTGGATGTCTCCGATTATCTATTTCTATCACTTCTCGTTCACCTCTGTCACTGTCACTGTAACCACAAAAAAGTACAAGTTCAACTTAGTCTTGAATAGTTAAATAGTTTAATATTTGGAACATTTAGTACTTACTATTTCATACAAATGTTACTAACTGACATGAATGAAATTTCAAAATCAATGCCTACTTGCGACTCGTTGATATCATTTTATTAATGAATGAAATTATTGAGCACAATTTTACATTACTTTCAGAAGCTATAACTCCAGAACGGGGTAAGTTATCGGCTTCGAATTTTCACTGTGCAATATGTTTAAGTCCTTGTCTTTGTTCACCATGCTGCCATTTCCAAAATGTGTCTACATTCTACATAAAATATTACTGAAAATACTACTTTTTCCAAATTCATGTTGTAATAACTTCATCGTTAATGAAAATTTTTCCATAGAATTCTGGTAGTTTACATTTGTGATGATTTTGAATCCAGTGGTATAGTCATATTTAGGAAAAAAAATGCCTAATGTACTTTTGTCTTTTTTGGCACTGTATATACTTTTCAGAATAACCTTACAGATACAAAATATTTTCCATTTCATCTGATAACGTTCTTAAATCCCTCTACGTCACAAGAAAATTTTATCTGCTTTGAAATAAAAACCGTTTCCACAAGTGATTTTATCTATTCCATCCATATGCGACGCCAGTCATTCATGAAACGCAGTCAGGCACTGATATATATTTTGTTTTGACGTACAATTTTAATATATTTCCATGAAAAAAGGCATCTAGGAAAATCAACGAGTCGGAAAATCTCTAATGTACAAGGATAAATTTATGTCTGCCCGGGAATTTTTTTTTTTTTCGATCGACTTCGGAAAACGTTCAACACGTTTCATCTTCTAATTTGTCATCTTTGGTTGGATAAATTTAGTCGGCTTATTGGGTATTTTTATTTATGCCTTTGATAGTGGTACCAATGAACAGATCGTGGATATTCACAAAAAAGGTGAGCTTAGTATAGTGCGATAATCGAAAGATTTTTACATGCAAAATATTACCTATATATGTTACGGTTGAAGTATTTACCTACGACCCCCCCTGTAATCAGTCAATAACACACAGTCGGTTTCAATGTGATGATGTCTATTACGCACTGTAAAAAAAATCGCACAGCTGTAAAGTAAATCGCACGGCTTTCCTAGCAACATCTTAGCAACTGTCAATAGACGTCGCCATTTTATTCAAAATTTACTATATGAAAACATTCGATATGGCCACGTTTAACTATGAAAAGCCCAAAGGGCTAAAAGTATGTATTGATTGTAATTGAAAAATGGACTTTCGATTATCAACAATATACCTATTAATGATAATTAAACGTTAGTTCTTCAATGTGCTTTTTCCATTAAAGTAATAAAGTTGGATTTTACCAAGCACCTCTATATTATGTATAGTTGAAATAATACCCTTCTTGGTGTGCGTCATCGATTGTGACGTATATCCGGGTTTTTGGCATGTCGTTTATTTTATTTGCTATTTTGACATATAGCTAACCTTAAATTTGATAAATAAAATCATCAGGATCGTATTAAGCCAAAGCCGAGAACGCTATGAAATTAATAATTACCAGCTTCTTTTCCTAACTGAAAATACTTCAGAACTTTCAAAATGCTGATGTTTTTTCGTGTATCTAGGCATCTTTTTGTATTATTCAGATAAATAAAACAATAATATTAATAGTCACTTTCCATAAATAATAATTGACCGTACACAACAAAGTACACACCTGACAAGAACTGTCAGTGTGACAGGAGAAAAAGACGTAAGACACATGGCCGCTACGAAAGTTACGCCTTCATAGTATTTTAATCTCGCGATTGATAGGTTGCACTGGCGCGTAATCTAAACATCAACCAATCAAATTTTTGTAAGTCAAAGATTAGGGTTAACGTTTGTAAAACACTCAAACGGTTCATTATTGTGATATTTTTATTAGGATTAATCACAGACCTGCCTTTTTTTCCATTTCTTCCTACGTAATGTGATAGAAGGAGATTAACAATCGATGACGCACACCAAGAAGGGTATTATTTCAACTATAACTGTAATTTCTTATGCTTCTTATAAATAAAAGTAAAAGTAGGTCGTAGGTAAAGTATGATACGTAACTCGTGTTGTGAAGAGTGCGTAATTCCGTGAGTGCGTAAAATGCTTCTTACCACACACGTTACGTAATATACCATTACTTGGCTTGTATATAAACTAGTTGGATAGTATACAAACTATCCAGCTGCCTGGTTATTTTGATGGAAAATCATATTTTCAGTAGTAATACACCTAGGGTCTTGATAACACCGAATTATATTATCATTAAGTCATTATCAAGTAGAAAGTCCACATTAAAGATAATGACTTAATTACATATATATATGAGGAAAGCGGACAAGGAGAACTCATTCTATTTTGCGACATCAACAAGTTATATTTATATTATTGTAATCTTTTATTATTGTAATACTTCAAAAGTAATTGTACTAAGTGTGAATAAAGTTTTTAAAAACCTCTTTCCAAACCGGAAAGATAAAATTACCGAGATAATTTTGTCGTAGAGAAGCCTTCAAGCATGTTGCTCAAAGATAATAGCCCTCGGCTTGCGGCATTGGGCTATTATCTTTGAGTAACATGCTTGAAGGATTCTCTACGACAAAATTTTGAGTATTTATCAAGACCCGAGGAGTATTCGATAAGATAATTTTTTACTTTGTAGCTTTCAAAAAATTGATTGTCAATCTGACGCTTAATACTTTTCAATGCAATCATTATTTAAGTTTAATCAAATATTATCATTTTTATTTAAAACTTCAGTTGTGAAAAGTACAATTGGTAAATTAATTGAATCGTTAGATGCAATACCTAATCTTCGCGACATTTTTAATCCAGTTGTCAGTTTGACGTTTAATTAATGTTTAATAAAAAGTAAACACCAAACTGAAAACACCACATGTAGGGTATTATCGCTGTAATACAGCGGTGATTGGATGAAATTTGACACATGACTTGAAATTAAGTAATTTGATTGACTACTATATCCAGTAAAAAATTATGAAAGGTAATACCACGAGTGCTTCAAATTTTATCGATAATTTTTTCTTTTCCACAAAAGCTTGTTTATTTGGCAAAAATATGAAAACAAATTGATTGATAAAATTTTATCTAAATTCGGTTTGTTTGAATGTTTTTGCCTAAAATAAACAAGTTTGAGTGATGAAAATGAAAAATTATGTGATATAATTTGAAGACCGAGTTGTATTTGGGAAGATTATTTTTTTCACCAATTGCGTAGTGGAATTTTGTATGAAATGTTCAATATTCTCTTGGATGATGGCACTGAATCGGTTTGTGTTCATTTTTCAATAAACTTCGAAGCACTTTTAGTTGTCAATAATGAAAAATGCAAAGTAAAATTTTGACGTTTCAATGTAAACAAGGTATTATCGATTGACAAACTAAATAACTACGGCATAAGAGGTGTAGCACTAGAACTCATTAAGAACTATTTATCAAACAGAACCCAGCGCGTAAAAATCGGAAAAGACAGAAGCTCAAATTCCCTAGTAAAGGTGGGTGTTCCACAAGGAACCGTATTAGGACCAATTCTCTTTCTCGTGTATATGAATAACATTACACAAATTGATAACTTCCCTGGTAAAGTCATATGCTACGCGGATGACACTGTAATTATTTTCACTGGTAAAGAATGGCGCAAGAGGTCAAACAGAAACAGCATTGCGGAAGATAAGTTTATGGTTAAATGATAATCTACTAACCTTAAATGTGTTGAAAACAAAATGTATTACTTTCAGTTCAACCATCGTTAAACAACCTGAAAACTTTGAAATTAAACTGCACACTAATGACTGTCAAAAAATCGATTGTAATTGCCCCCTAATACATAAAGTGTCCCAAATTAAATATTTAGGTGTTAAACTTGACCAACACCTACGCTGGTCACAACATATTGTCCATGTTAGTAATAGATTGAGAGCCTTAATGCATAAATTTTATGTTCTTAGAGAAGTTCTTCCAAAGAAAAATTTACTAATACTTTATAATTCTCTGGTGGAATCTTTATTAAGATACTGTATAGTAGCTTGGGGTGGAGCATTTCACACCACTATTAAAATTTTAGAGACAACACAAAACACTATTTTAAAAATCATCCTAAAAAAAGAAAAGCTATTTTCAACGAAAAAATTGTATAATGAATCGAGGATACTTAACATTAAACTACTTTTTGCTTATCAATGTATAGTGAGAATATACAAAAGCGGCAAAAAATTTAACCACAAAAATACCCATTTAACTCGATCAGTTACTAATATGGAGATACCTCTAAACTTCTTTAAAAAATCAGTTAGTCAAAGATCATCATCTTTCTTCGGTCCAAAATTTTTTAATACAACCCCGATTCACCTCAGACAAATAAAAAAATTAAAGAAATTCCAAATTGAATTGAAAAATTATCTGATAACTAACCAAAATGAAATATTTGATATAATGACTTAATAACATATAAACTACTGGTATTGTTCATGGTCTTGTCTACTACTTCCTTGCGTGAGTATGTCTTCTTTTTATTATACATTATTTAGTTTTATTAATTGTCTACATTTGTTCGTCTTATAACTTTAATTGCACTGTAATTTAGTTTTTTTGTTTTGTTTTTTCTTTTTATTTTTTTGTATTCAATATTAGCTATTTAAATATATAACGTACAGAGTAAATACTACCCGATTGAGTAGTAACAAAACAGGCAGACATGCCTAGGTGAAATGCTCAATTAGGTGTCTTTATGTATGTTTAGGTATAACTACAAATATCACTTTACCATCAATATGTACTTTACTATGGAAATAATAAAAAAACTTGAAACTTGAAACTTGATGAGGAAGCAGAGTTATCAGTATAATACCAAATGATTGGCTAGAATAATGTATTGCTATTGGTTAAAACCACTAAAATGTCAGATTTTGACAAGTGAAAAAAATAATCACTAAAATAGCTACAAGTAATGGCTGGTTTGTATACTATCCAGCTAGTTTATAAACTATACAAAATTTATCGCTAAAACTCAAACTAAAACATTTTTGGCTACTACTACTACTACTACTATTAAATGTGCTGGCGAGCCTTGTCATGGACAAGTTAAGCCAAGGTTCTGACACTGAGGCCACTGGCGGGCCCATTGTGCCAATCCTGCTACCTAGTCATCCATGAAGCCGAGCCCTTCAATAAAGGCCGCAACGTTTTTCAGTGGATGCCTGCTTGTGTCTCCAGGAGCCATGACAGTGACTCCGAAGATTCGCCTGCGTAATACAGCCCAGTGTGGACACTCTAAGAGAACATGAACTGACGTTTCATCAGTCATGCCGCAACCCCTACATAGGGAACTTTCCTCTACTCCTACATTGTAGAGGTGCTTCCTCATACAGCAGTGCCCTGTTAGGAGTCCTGCTATCTTCCTTAGCCTACTCCTTGGTAGCTCAGTGGCTGCCCTGGCGTGTCCATCAG
>CAJUYI010002394.1:12184-32453 GCA_910591695.1 Galerucella pusilla
TCTCTATCCCGTATCATGGCCCTATATGGGGTAGCAAAGTAGTACTTGCGTAGTAGTACTTGCATTTTTGACTACTTTGTGAACTATCCACATTAGTTGGATAAAGTGCGAATCTGATATTGGTAGTAATACGTAATAACCAACGAGTTGGTTGGCATGTAAAGCAACCAATTCTCTTTGGGTAATTTAGTGGGGTTATGTTTCGTCAAATCGACTGTTTTTACGGTCGGTTGGTGCAACTAAGTAAATATTCGCTTCGGCCGTTAGCGGTAAACCTATTTTAAGGAGTTGGAGAAGTGGAAGCCCAAGAGGTCTAATTAAGTATTTAATATGGTAGACAGCTTCCAATAAACCACACAGTGGAATACTTTTTTATTATCAACACAACCTCACAATTGTTCCAACTTCAGAAACGTTCGTTTCAATTTAGATAAGCGTTTTCGAGTTTAAAAACAAAATTCAGAACAAAGGGGAGGTTTAATTGTACAAATGACGCGTTTGAAGTATAATTTGGAAAAGCGATAAAGGAGAGAATCAATAATCCGTTATTAAATTGATTACAGGTTTATAAAACATGAGGGTGATTTTCCTGCTTGATCTTCAATTACGTCTAGGAGAGATTCGGATGATGTTTGAACGATTTTTGTTCTCCGTTCTATACAAAATCTGTCTGGTACGAGAATCCGACGTCGAAGGAGGTTTTTACTTTTTTTCCACAGACTTTCCAACTTGCTAATCCATACAAATATTTAATATTACAGAGAAAAGATATTTTGTATGTTTGTTTGAAGATATGGATAAGCTCAGCTGATAGAAAAAAAGTCGAGCGTAAAATTTTTCATCAAAGTGTGTTTTCAAAGTATGCTTTTTGTGATTAAATTATGGGAGAAAATATGAAAATTAGTCACTTCTTTCCTGGAATAGATACAAGAGCATGATACACAGATGGTCGGAGGAAGCCCTCAAATCCTTTTTTGTTCTCTATTATTCACATATAAAATGTATGAAACAAAAGATTTGGGCGCGTCATGGATAAATATTGATTGATATTATGAGTGAGATTCATAGTCAACACTTGAGGGTCACTCATACTCAAACTCAACTTAGTTTGAGTTTAACTCGAGGCGACTTTTCATATTCACAGTCATTACTCAAGTAATACTTCAATTTGAATGAAGAAAATTTGGCATCAATGTTATGATTGGGAACTTTTGGTTGCGTTTGGTTGAAAATTGTAATTTATGTACGTCATTCACCGTTGATCTGACGAGTTTAATTCAAACGGAGGGCATTGTTACGTCTTAAAAATGGATTGATTCAATAATTTTGCTTTTTACTACATCAATGTCATTACTAACCTAGGTAAAGGATAAACGTAAGCATTATCATATTCTATATAATTTACAAAATCAATAAAATCATCCATCATACTAATTTTCTTGGAAAATTTGAAACTATTACAGACAAATAACAACCAAACAGAATTTTGATATCGTAAAATGACAGTGTAAGGTACAAACGTGGTTTATAGGTTAGAAATCTTCACTCAAGAGAGCTGGAATCTGTACCCATATTTCACTCAAGTTACACTCAAACTCAACCTCACTTTTCGCCTGTTAAGTTTCTCTGCATACAATAAGGATGAGTGAAGTTTGACTATGAATGACCCTTAAGTGTCGACTATGAATTTCACCCTTAATTTTGAGACAAGTGTGAGAAAAGCAATTCCTCAGAAATGACGATTTAAATTTTTTTTGTATTTTTGATTAGCAGTAATCAAGGAAGCTGTGATGTACAGAAAATTTATTCCAGTTCAAGATGGTGAATACAATTTCCAAAAATTTACAAATAAATTTGCAGTTACAGCTTCTAGAAGTCAATGAACTTCCATTTGCGTCATGCATCTCAGCGCTGGGCAGGGTGGTGGACTTGGTGCAAAGGGCTAGGCAGGGTAACGGTAGGAATAAGAAATTGGCTCTGCTTGTGTTCTTCGACGTGGGGAACGCGTTCAACAGTGTCAGTAAACGGGCGGTGATGAGCGCGTTGTTAAAGCTTGGAGTAGGGGAGGGGCTAGTTAATCTAGTAGAGGACTACCTGACGGGGCGTGCGATAGTGGACACCCAGGGGGAGAAGGTATGGGACGGAGATTGGAGTGCCCCAGGGCTCGGTTCTGGGAACGACGCTTTGGAAGTGTGTGTTTGATGAAGTTTCTGGGATAGCATATGAAGAGGGATGTGAGATTACGGTATATGCGGACGATGTCTGTCTGGTATGTACGGCAAAGGGAGAGGTGGAGATAGAAAGAAAGGCGGAGAGGATGTGTAGGAAGATTGTGGAGAAGATAGAGCGGTGTGGACTGGAAGTGGTTGAGGATAAGACGGTGGGGCTACTGGTGAAGGGGCGGAACAAGGCAAGGGAGATGGGGGGGATTGTAAAGGGAAAGAAAATTCGGATGGAGGAGGCGGTGAAATATCTGGGGGTGTGGTTGGATGGCCAATTATCCTTCAAAACTCATATGTTGAAGGCTGCACAGAAGGCAAAAGTGAGGGCAGCGTGGCTGGGAAGATTGATGGGTAATGTGAATGGACCGGGAGAATGGAAAAAGAGGATATTGGTAGGACGGTAGAGCAGAGTATGCTGTATGACGCGGAAGTGTGGGGTGAGGAAGCAGGGGTGAATGCGAGGGTTGGACCACTCCTGCTGGTGCAAAGAGGAACTCTTCTGAGGGTGGTACAGGGTGGACTGGCAGCAGCACTGCTGTCACGGTCCTATCCATCGGACTTAATGGCTAGAGCCAGACAGAAACGCTGGAGGGGTGCGAGCAGAGAGGAAGTACAGGAATGGATGGATGAGGAAATGGAAAAAAGGTAGGATGAGTATAAGGGCGCGCTAAAAGGAGCGATTGGGAGCAGGAGAAATTGGGTGGACCGGAAATTTGGAGAGGTGAACTACTTCTTGACGCAAGTGCTCACAGGGCATGGGTCGAGAATGGGTTACCTCCACAAGATTGGGAAAGAGAAACTGGTGTGTGCGAGAGATGTGAAGTGGAGATGTGGGACATGTGTTTAGATGTTGGAAGAATGAGGAAGTTTCGAGGAAGTTAGAGAATAAACTGGGAGAGGCCATGTATTGGGAAAATATGGTGGAGATTATGTTGAGGGGCGAGGAGGAATGGATGGAGATAAGTGGCGTAGTAGAGAGCATGATTAGGGAAAGAGAAGGACTCGCTATGGCATGAGAGAGGTAGGAGTGATAGAAGGAGGAAGATGAAGAAGAGTGTGTTAGGGACCGCCGCCCGTCTTGACGTATGCTAGGGTAGTGATTCCAAGGCGGGAGCAACGGCGAGTTTGAGGTGGGTTTGGTTGGTAGGCATCTCCGTGGGGATGAGTCCAACACTGTCTGGGTACTGGTTAAGGACCCAGTCGAACATGAGTTTCCCATCTCGGCCGCAAAAAAAATATATATAAACACAAAACTGACGAATATCGTTGTCAGTTGTATCGAAAAAGCTGTGTGAAACGGGCGGCAATTTAACCAATCACTAAGCTGCAGAAATGCCAAATTATGAAAAAATGTATAATTTCATTTCAGTTCCAGAATAAAATTTTTCCGAGGGAAAGATATATTTAATCATTCGCCTTTGGAACGTTATGATGTTATTTAATAGAAAAGGACACGCCATATATTCTTGAACTTGTAAATTACACGGTATTAGTAAACTACTGCTACATGATACAGAGTGGTAACCACTGGAATAAAATCCTTTATGTCATTATTAGAAAAAATTATAAAAAATGTCGAGATACGTCAACTTTTGAATTGGGTTGAGCGTTATGTAAACATAAATTTAAATGTACAAAGAGATTCACGCAAGTATGCCATAGTCGGTGTTTTTTTAAATGAAACACCCTGTATATTTGCATATTTTTGTAATCCTCTTAATGAACCAATTCCAACAAACTAAATAATGTATGGTCAATTATGAGATAAGCAGAGTGAAATTTTTATTTTTACAGTTATTGAACACATTACATAAAATACCTGATGTATTTGATTTTTGAGGTGAAATATTCCGTATTTCTGTAGTTATCCTGTCTTTGAGGTCTAGAATGCTAGTTGTTCGTGTTGCATATACTTTGTTCTTGAGATCACCCCCACAGAAAAAAGTCTAACGGCGTAAGGTCTGGCGATCTAGCTGGCCACTCAATAGTACCTCTTTGTCCAATCCATTTATTGGGGACAATTTTATCTAAATAAGTTCTTACTATTAAAGCATAATGGGGTGTTGCCCAGTTGTTAAAGGGTGAGAGATGGAGAGGATATGTTGAAAATGGAGGCTTGGTTCTGCATATGATCATTATTTATCTTTAACATCTTAGAATCTTCGAGTTAAAAGAAAACACGAAGGACCACTTGAATTGAGGTTCAAGACCTAGTTACCCATGTCAGCTAAGCTTACAGAGGGATAACACAAAATAGTTTAATAGGTGAAAAAGAAAAACTATTTTAAGCAAGCTGAAAATTGATAAATGAGAAGAAATAAAACAAATGGTTCAAGTAGTACCTTATTTAATATTACAACTAGTGTGACTTAGGGAAAGGCACTATAAAAACCATACATTCGGAAATCGATCACACTAGAGGGTGATACAAAAGTTCGTTACAAATTCTTTACACAAATTCTTTCCCCCGTTTAACGCAACAAATTAAATAGTACCTAATGTTACAATAAGTATTAATAAGTAAGACAATTAGCAGTCACTTGCGAATAAAATATTAAAGTTCATAAATTGGTGGCAACAAAAACAAGTGATAGAAAAAACCGCTGGAAGCACAGACATATAAAAAACAATAGACAGAGTTGTTTACAAAATGTGTATGTGCCAACATTAATTCTTACTTTACTACAAATTATTTTGTAGTAACGCAGCGTTGCCAGATGAATAATATAAAATTACTTTTAATACTTCATGTTTGATACTATTATTTAATATTTCTCTACAAACAAAATATATTTTTGCATACATATATTTTTGCATGGAAATATGTGTGGAAATTTGTTATTTGTTGAGTTTGAATCTCTTAAATTTTATATTACATACATAGTATAGTATAATTTTCCGCTCATCTTTTAAACTTTTGCGAAGTCCGGCAACGCCGCTAGCAAAATACCCCAACAAGCAGCCGCCATATTCCAATATCATTTCATTGATATTTAAAGTGGCGAGTACTGTGTTTTTGATTTATTTGCGTGTATTTCACCTAATTTAGTATTTACTAGTGAAGCAGAGGTGTTAAAAAATTAAAACTATGGTGAGACAGTGTGTGGTGTGCCGGAAAATCGACTATTTGGACCCTAACCTATATTTTCACTGGTGAGTTGTAGTAAATAAGTTAGTCATAGGCGGGTATGTGAATCCTTTTTTCACACAATCTGAATTGGCATGATAAGGAGAGAATTGGGTGAAATTACCACTCATATACTTACACATATTTAAGCAGATTGTAGAAAATAAACATAAGATGCTGCACATAACTATATATAAAAAAATGTCTATGATGCTTACCTATAGGAAACATTAGACAAGTAGTTCAGGAATTTGGATAGACTGAGAGTTTTGAGGTATTAAAAATTTCATGTAAGGCTTGCTTTGATAGGCAACTACTTACTGTACCTGTTGCATTTTGTATAGGTGCTGGGAATTATGTAATTTTATTCCTAGCTATAATTTACAATTTACTGGTGGTTTTACCTCATATCACAATACCTCTAATACAACAATTATTATCTTCAGAAATCCTAGTTAGTAGTAAAAAATGAGTAAACAGCTAGCCACTGTTGTGTACCTATAATTTTCCAATGATTTCTTCTAGTTTTTCGGTAAGCAAAGCTCGAAGAAATACCTGGATGGAAATACTTGGATTCCAGCCAGATAAAAAATTACCAAAGAGGCCAGAAGTATGTTCTGATCATTTTGAAGGAAATGATTTTACACAAAGGACCAATGGAACAAAAATGTTAAGGAGAGATGCAGTTCCTTATTTCGCAATCAATGACTTAACTTTGACGATGTAACTACTTGTAAAATAAATATGTATTATTTTGTAATTATTTTTATTTCATAAACCTCACAAGAATTTGTATTACCTAGAAGAGCAAAATTAATATAAACCACAATATACATTACTTTTACTGACAATTTTGAAGTTGTTTTAAAAAATGAAAATGTGTAATATTCTCCTTTGAGCAGTAAATATTTCAATGTGATAGTTAGATAAATTGAATTTTTTTATCAGTAGTAACAAATTTTAATATTTATACCAATTTTTGTTGCACAGTTGTTTATTAAGTTTTAATTTAAAAAATCGAAAATATTGTGAAAAAATTCCCGAATTGAGTCTGTTCAATCATTCGCCCCCGTTATTTCTCCGTCTATGGTGTTTATCTGTCGGCCGCCATATTCCAACAATGGTCATATGCTTTGCCTCTTCACCGCCCCTGATCATAACAATGTTGGAGTATAAACATTTCGTATTTTATGGATGAATAGCTCTGTCTATTGTTTTTTATTATATGTCTGTGGCTGGAAGCACTAAGAACGGCAACTCTGCAGCTGAGTGATATTGGCGCCAGAAAGTTTTACCGGCAAGCCAAAAATAATTGGAAGGATTACCATTGAATAGGATTACTTACAAAATATCCAAAACATAAATGAGTCACTGTACACTTTAGTTTTAAATTGAAATTAAAAGAATTATTATAAGTATTTCCAAATGGAAGGTAAATGAAAAGAGGAGACGTATGAAGCGACGTACTCCTCGGTTGATGAGCTCAAGACTGACTGAGGGACGAATCGCGGGAAACAAATACGTTTATGACCGATCTAGAATATTCGGACGTCCAGGGTTGGCCTCAATACTTTTGTAAGGATTAGAAATTCTTACACCAGTCTTGCTGGGACCAAACATTTGCATTCGGTAAGCTAGGATCTATTGCGTTGGGATATAAGTTTGCCAACGCAGGAATAACTTAATTTTTAAGCATATTTGAATATTTTCCAGCTGTCAAATTCCCATCTATAAATATAGGACCAATAATTTGGTCGCCTATGATACCGGCCCAAACGTTCACCTTTCTAGGGTACCGAGTATGTGTCTCACGCATCCAATTAGGATTCTCTGCTAAACAATATCTACAGTTCTGTCGGTTTACCTTTCCATTCAATGTGAATGTTGATTCGTCAGAAAAAAGAATGGTACCAAGAGCTATCTCATTTCTGTTCAGCTTATTCATCAATCTTTCGCAGAAATCCATTCTACGATCTGGATCGTCTTCTGTTAACTCCTGTACAAAAGTTAATTTGTAGAGATGAAGTTTTTCTTTATGAAGACATCTTGGAATAGTTGTATGAATAACATTATTTTCACGGGCAATTTGACGTGTACTTGAAGTTGGATTCTCTTCGACACTCAACAAAATATCCACTTTCACATCATCTTTAACGAAGTGTGGCTTTCTTTTCAATGATTTGACATGTCCAAGTTCTTTGAATTGTGCATGAATTTTAGACACAGTACTTTGTGAAATATTAGGCAATTCGGGATACCTGTGATTAAATAGGTTTGCCACTTCAACTTGACTTCTGCAAGTTATGAAATCAAACAATTTTATTTTGATTAATCTGCATTGTATTTAAACATACTACTGTGTTAGTGAAATGCGGACGATCTTGCCATCGTCATAAGAGGACGGTTTCCGGACACAGTATCGGAGCGCACCCAAATGGCGCTTGATATAGTGAGTGGCTGGTGTAGGGAGGAGGAACTAGCAGTGAACCCCTACAAAACTACACTGGTACCGTTTACAAAAAAGAGAAAATTGCAAGGACTACAAAAGCCGCAAATCAACGGAGTGGAGATTCCATTTGCGAATGAAGTTAAATACCTAGGGGTAATATTTGACCAGAAGCTCAATTGGAACTCCCACATTGAAAAAACCGCACATAAGGCCAGAATCGCTCTTGGAAGATGCAGGCAAATGTGTGGAAAGAATTGGGGATTAAATCCTAGCATGACCAAATGGTTATATACACAGGTTGTGAGGCCAATGATAACCTATGGATCAATTGTTTGGTGGCCCAGGACACTGCAGATCGGAGCGCAAAGGCAGCTAAGTGGTATTCAAAGGCAGGCCTGCTTGAGTATCACAGGGGCCATGAAGACGACTCCGACAGCGGCTCTGGAGGTGATACTAAACCTACCACCACTGCATATACTTATTCAAGGAAATGCAAGATCTGTTAGCCACAGATTATCACAGGGATCTTCTCCGATAAGCCAAGAACACGGTAAGGTCTACAAAGAACTATATGATGGAATAAAGGCAGATCCAATACTGGGAATGCCAAAGGATCAAATTGCCCCACAATATAGTTTTAAAAACGAATATACAATCGTAATTCCAGAGAGAAAGGACTGGGAAGCAGGGCCTCCCATAATGGCGAATCTCAACTGGTACACTGATGGCTCTAAAACAGACTCTGGAGTAGGAGCCGGAATATACGGGGTACAGGAGAAGATAGCGATCTCTCTAAGCCTAGGGAAACATGCCACTGTCTTTCAGGCAGAGGTAATAGCGGTGCAATGCTGTGCAGAGGAGTTGATAAGACGGGAGGTGAATAACCAAAGAATCGTCATCTACTCTGACAGCCAAGCAGCACTAAAGGCGATACGCTCATATAAGATAACATCGAATCTGGTGTGGGAATGTCGCAAGGCCCTCAACAGACTAGGTAGTCATAATAAAGTAACCCTAGCCTGGGTACCAGGCCACCAAGGAATAAAAGGCAATGAAAAGGCCGATGAATTAGCCAAGCAGGGAGCAGCGGAGGTCATGATAGGGCCAGAACCTTCCTGTGGAATTGCCAAATGCCTAAGTAAAGGAAGCATCCACAAATGGATAAACAACCAGGCGTTGAACTGGTGGTATGGAACCCCAGGACAAAGACACGCTAAACTATTCCTTAAAAGCCCTTCGGCCAAACTGTCACACGACCTACTACGCCAAAGTCGAGAAACGACGAGGATAATAGTGGGAATGCTCACAGGGCACTGTAGGCTAAGGAAACATATGCACACAATTGGACTAGCAGAAGACAGCCTATGCAGGTTCTGCCAGGAAGAAGAAGAAACCGCGGAGCACGTACTTTGTGAGTGTGAAGGCCTAGCAAGGTTGCGGTTTCACTTATTCGGGGAAGAAAAACCGAAGGCAGAGAGCTACGCAAAGGAGGCGGTAACCAGGCTATTAAGTCTAATAAAAAGAATAAAGCTGGATATCGAGCTCTAATATAGGGAGGACCACAATAGATCTGCAAAGGTCGCAGTGGGATAGGACAAGGAGCCACTCCAATTTTAATCTAATCTAATCTAGTGAAACGCGTCACTTTATGTTTGAATACAATGTAGATTTAACAAAATAAAATTGTTTGATTTCATAACTTACTATGGATCTACATCAAGTAAAAGCCTCATCTATTCAATTTTTGACTTCTGCAGTACACGATCATCATTAAAATTTCAATTTGGTGAGTCTCAGTTAAATATATCATTGTTATGTCGACAAGGAAAGAGTGTTTGACAAAGATTTTACTTTTTCAGTATAAACTGTCAACACATCAACAACTGACAGAATAGGAAACAATCCACATTATTTACAGATTTAAAACAATCCACATTATTTACTGATTTTGTCAATTTTTGGCGTTTTTAGACAATTTTCAGGTATTTATGATAAAATTCATGGGCGTAGCAGGTTTTGTTTAATATACAAATTTAGTTTAGATTTTTGATAAATCCATATTTAGCTAATTTAAAAAAGTACCAATATTTCAAGTGTAATAAATTATTAATTTTAGAATTTCACCCTGTATAATTTATAATTTACCATACATTATTTAGTTTGTTGGAATCGGTTCATTAAGATGATTTCGAAAATATGCAAATATAGGTACAGGGTGTTCCATTCAAAAAAAAAACACCGACTATTGCATACTTGCGTGAATCACCCTGTACATTCAACTCGTCATTTATTATAATTTTCTAAAATAATGACATGAAGAATTTTATTCCATGAGTGGTTTCCACACTGTATAAAGTATTATAAATATAAAGAATTTTATTCCATAAGTGGTTTCCACACTGTATAAAATATTATAAATAAGTTAATTGCTTTTGGTGAATAATATAAAAAGCCAGCTCAAACGTATGTTCTTAATTTTCCTGGAAAAACTTTATTATAGTGTTATTATATTAATGAAAAATGAAATTTTTTGGTTTGAACATTTCAAATTTTGAATGGAGAAATAAATATTATCTCAATGCTGCGATGGAAGTGAGGGTGAACTTTTTCTTCCCAAAATTTTAAATAATGTATCTAAAGTTTGTAATTAAAACCTCAAGCCCGAGTAATCCAGTTTGTCTAAATTAAAACATTTTGAAGACAAAAATGCTCTCTTCTTTTATGGAATACCTAACGTCTGACGCACTAAAATTCATAATTTACGACCGGATACAGTAATAATCCCTAAAAGAACGGAATAAATATGCAAAAGATCTTTGGGAATGAAAAAAAGAAAACGGTTCGAGAAAAAAAATAATTATAACTGACATTTCGAGGGAGTTTTTAGTCTTTTTACATATTCATAGAAATGTTGAATTCCAAATTCATTTACTCAAAAGTATTCTACTGAGACTTATTCTTTTCCTTCCCAATCTACATTAACATAATCTTTTTCACTGGAATACGTCAATACTAAAATAACGCAATTTTCTAAAAACATTTTAAAGTACTTCTTGACTGGATGTTGTCTTAAGGTTCATGAATTATGTAGAGATAGTCTCGTGAAATGCCGTCCCGGAGACCCATTCATTGATTTTCCACTCGTTATTTGTTTGCACCTCTCCTTCAATAAAAAGGTATCAACCCTTTTCTGTTCTCTTTTCCGATGGCATTAATGTAGAAAATTTGATACACTGCGCAATCCAAAAGTAAACTCTAGCTCTGTTATAAGGGAAATTAGATTTGGAAGGAGTTCAGATTCAGTTAAATAAACGGAATTCCAAAAAGCACCACTCGTATTAGGTAACCACATATCCAGGTGGACACAGAAAAGAAGCTTTTCACGAAGGTTTGTATGTTATTTTTCTCACTACTAGCCACTGAACCTAACTTTTTCCACTATTAGTTGTGAAATTGACAATTATTGCTTTCTCTAGCCAATTAAGAGGTTGAATTTCTCTATTTTTGTAGTTAATAATTTCTAAAATTGGATGGATAAGGCTTTTAGTTGATGTAGATCCATACTAAATGATATAATAGAATATTTATGTAATAAGGATCATAAAGACGATCATTATGGTACAAGTCGGTACAACTCGGCTACGCCTCGCCCGATAACACGGCGTGTGCCATAATGATTGTTTATGATTCGTATTACATACAAAATTTCATCTGATGGCAATTTTTGGTGCCAACAACCAAACAGGATTACAAGTTTGCCAACAATCATCAACTACTGATGTAAAAACTGTAGAATCCATTGGAATTAATATTACAAATTGTAGTAATTGTTCTTTTACCATTTATAATAAATAGTTTTGTACATAGTTATTCATTTTGAATAAACTTTTTTGATCAAACCATTACATATTTTCCTTATAGAATTTCATTATGGTACTTAGTCCCATAATAAATTCATTATGGTACTTAGTCTCATAATGAGCTTCCTTATGTCATGAAAATTGAGTGACATAACGTTGTCATTATGACATGCCATCAGATAAAATAATTTAATTTGTATATTACTATTATCTCAGGTCAGGACAAATTCAAATATCTTGAGAATGCAGGAGAAAGTGCCGTTGGTTTTGTTTGAAATATTAATATATCGATTTTTCAAATCTCAGGAAATGGTATTTAGATTAATACTATTAACATTCACAGAACTCAATAAGGTTGAACTTCCATCAAAATACAAATTAGTTTATGTTTTTCTCCTTTCCATGACAACGAAAGGTATACATCATATACATCACGAATTCAACCATTTGACATTCAGTTCTCATTTCCATCTATGATCAACATTTCTTGTTGTTGTAGTAGTTATAGACGAGTTTTGATAATTTCAAAGGGCACCAATAATAGTTATTTATGTACCAAGGGTATAAATAGATGTTTATGCCCTGAGGGCGACGTCTTACGAAGCCGAGTGTATACACATCTGTTTATGCCTGCGGTACATACAAACTTTTATGTCATACTAGTTCGTTATTGCAATCCAATCTCAATACAAATCAGTGTTTTAAAAAATCCGGTTTGAATTAATAGGTGAATGTTGACAAACGTAAATGTCATAATATCACAATAAATTTTATGTGTCAAAGTTAGAAGTCAAAATGAACGAAAATTTTGGAATTCCTGACGAAATTATTGAAAAAGCAAAGAAAGCAACTGTAAATCTGTTGCCAAGAAATCTAAAGGAGCTTACGACATGGTTATTAAATAAGTTGAACAAAAAATTATTTCTCTTCATGCCCGCACGGGCATAAAGTACGACATTAGATAGTTGGTAACTAAGCAATAAAAAGACAATAATGAACTAGTATGACATAAAAAATATAACGTGAAGTATTCGTGGATAACTGGTCTTTAAAACACTTGCTCTATTTCGCGCGTGTCTTAAAGACCTCAATATCTACTCATACTTTAAATTACTATTATCTAATTCCGCTATCAAATGTGACACTTGATGTCACTCCTTGACGTTAGGTAACATCACATTTTCCATAACCTTCTTATATCAGTTATTAAAAGAAGTTATGTAAAAACTTTACGTAGCTGTTTCTGTTTCAACGTAGAGATACCACATGAGTGTCAAAGAATAATTTATTGATTGGGTACTGTCAAAACTGACAATTATATCATTATTGAAACTGACAATTATCCCATTATTTTAATTCAATAGTATTTTAAGATTTATAAACATTGAAAACGACATTATTCAGGACACATTTTTCTGGGTGAATACTTCATAGTAACAATACTTATAACACCATTTGAGTCCACTTTAATATTACCATTGTAATTGAAGATTTTATTGAATATTATGAAAGCGCGGAATTAGATAAAACGTTGTACGTAAACACGTTATGGAGAGAGCGACATTGTTCAACACGCGTAATTTGCAGAACTCGCTAGCGCTCGTTTTGGCAAATATTACGCTTGTTGAACAATATCGCTGTTTTTAAAACTAGATACGTAAATAACTATTATCTAATTCCGGTATCAAATGTGACACTTTAAGTCATGGGTGGGCAACAGCCGGCACGTGGGCCGAATCAGGTCCGCTGTATGATTAGATCCGGCCCGCGAGACATTTTGAAAAACCTAATTAAAAAAAACATTGTGTGGTTTTAAGAAGCCACGACGCAAGTGAAACTTATTGGATTGTAGGCGTCGGATTGTAGACGTTCAACTGAGAATTTTTTATCATATTGCAAAATAAAAACCTGTGTCGGCGATCATCAAAGAGTGAGGCGGCAAACATCAAAGCCTTCGATGTTTGCCGCCTCACTGGCGGCGCAACACAAGATTATTTCTTCTCAACTGTTCTACACTAGACGTATTATTTCATGTCTGATATCAATCGCAAAAAATTATGAGCACTACAACACTACTTTAAAATGTACAACTTTTAAATGCGGCCCGCGAACGTATTTGCACACTAAAGTTTGGCCCACAACATGTCAAAGGTTGCCCATACCTGCTTTAAGTCACTCCTTGATGTTAGGTAACGTCACATTTTTCACAACCTTCATATTATATCAATGATATATCAGTTATGAAAAGTAGTTATGTGAGAACTTCACGTAACTGTTTTAGTTTCAAAGAAAAATTAATTAATTGGGTACTGTCAAAACTGACAATTATTTCATTACTCAAACCGCAGAATACACCAGCCAAACAAGAACCGAAAGCCGGCGTAAATCCTTTGATGTTTTGGGGGCAAAATTTCGTGACCTTCAAACTGACAGATAACGGATCAAGTTACTCTGAGAAAATTGTTCACAAAATGTAAATTAACTGTTAACTACACGCGAAAAAGTGAAACCAAAGAATCTCAAATTATAATTGTTTATTTTCATGACTTGTTTCGACCAAGTTTCAATTGTTAAACTCAATTTATAAATTGTTCAAGTCAATTTAACAGCGCAACAAATATTGTGAAAAATATTATGAATTTAAGTTTTAGCTTCTGTTTTTGGAGTAGGTACCATCCATTATTAAAAATAATGAGCTATTGTTCAACCAAATGATTCTTATTTTCTTTATTGTTATCGAAATTATATGTGATAGTATGTTTTTATGTACTATGTAGGATAGGGTAAGTCTTATAACCAATCCAATAATAATAGAATATATATTTATAATATCAGTTTACAATAGAAAGAATTTCAGTAAATGATGATAAAAAATTACAATAAGTATGGTGCTTGTTTATGAAATTTTTATTTATGTAGTCAAAAGTTACACTCCACCAGATTCTCAATTAAATTTTACACCCAGAGAAAATGTACTGATATCTGTGACAACGAAGCTATAAAAAAGAAGCGACAGGAAACTTTTCTCCATAGATATCGAAGTTTTGTTGTGGTTTTCGATTATTATCATCCATCACTTGAATGACAGCCATTAATTACACAAGTTTTTGGCACCATAACTAATAAATGTAATTTTGTTAACAAATTTTATCGTTCAAAACACAAAAAAATATGTAAATAATTAAAAAGCTTACAACAAATGGCGACTGTCATACATGCGCACTCAAAAAATGAATTGTAAAATAGCACAAGTTTCGTTTCTTCTTGGTACGGTGTATATTGTGTTTAAACTGACCGGGACCGCCGAGTTGTACCACGGGACACCAGGTAGATGTAATCCTACCGTCTGGTTGTACCACCATATTTCTAGAGAGGATTAACGGTTTAAAATAACAATCTAAACAGTTTTATTACATTTATTTATACAATTATTTATACAATTCGATAATATAATACAAAGAAGATATATTTTCAAATTTTTTTTTGAAATATACAGACAAATTAACATTAATTTTACAATTTAAGATCTCTTGTACTACTGCGGCAAATAATAATAGCTTAAAGATCTTACAAAATCAAATTTGGTGATCTTATTTTCTTTTAATTCTTTTATTTTAGAAGTTATATACTCATGTTTCTTTCTAGTAACAGATTTAAATTTTTTTATAATTGTTGATTCATTGGCAGTCTCAATTCTTGCAAATGTTTCATTTTGTATATTTATTATCATGTCCACAAAAATAAATATATTTGGATGAGGAGAATAAAAACTGTTTTTTAATAAAGAATGAAATGATTCACAAGCGTTGGTAGACCGATACATGCTATTTGTGTTACATGCCCAAACTTTTGGAGGAAATTTAGCTTCTTCTGATATATAATTTTCAACTATGTAATCACAAAATTGTATTACTCTCTCATCATCGGGCGATTTGTCAAATATTTCAAGAGAAAAAAAGTCACCTACTTCGGTAGGTTCTAGAAAATGTAGGCCAAAGAATAACTTTAAAAACTTGCCAATTTCTGAATTTATCTTCATATTCATTCGACAAACCTAAATTTAAAATTTTACGGTACCATGCTTGACATAAGTGAAATCTACACCCGGTTAAATTTGAATATGGCCAAAATCTATAAATTGCACTATGAATTGCTTGTTCAAAGTCGACTACTATATTTTTTGGGTTAAAGGATAAGTTAAGTGCATTACATTTATCGCTAACATTTTGAAACAATTTGATATATGTATTACAACTTTTATCGGGTAACAGAGCAAATATGACTAGAACATAATAACCTTTTTTAAAAGCATGAATGGTAAATAGTTGGTAAAAAAACTTTGTACAATATTGAAATGTACCATCCATATAAATGGTATCACAGGAACATAAGAAATATAAATTTGTGAAACAAGAAAAGATAATTAAATTGTTTTCCTTATCTAAACAGCAAAGGAAATTTTCATCTTTAATTTTAGTTTTCAGATTTAAATTAACAACTGCATCAAAAACCTGATTTATATCCTTAGGTAATGCTGGTAAAACATCTCGCCGTGCTTCGTACAGATTTCTTCTCACACGAAGTAGATCATCGCTTCCAATGTCTGAAGCCCAATCATTGTTCTACGAGATGTTAGAAAAATCATACTGTTAATAATATTTTAATTTCTAGAAATTTTAGTACTTACAGTTGATTCTTTATGAATTAGTTTAGATGGCCTTTCTATGCTATCCTCAACAGCTTTTCTTTTAACGCTATTACTAATAGCTTGCCTAGCAATCGTCTTCTCACCTTCATGATTATGATCAAGCTGAGATTCCAAAATAGTTTTTTCATCTGCACTTGTATATATTTTGGCATTGCATCTACTTTTGGTGTTAGTGCAACGCCATCTAATTTTACCACACTTTGCAATGTGTGCTTTTGAAAATTTAAAGTTAATTAGCACTAACAATTTTGCACCTTTTTCACTAAAGATCGATTGGACTTCCATTGCTGTCTTAAGAAACTCACGACTCACGACTGATCGCTTAGTATGAAGATTATAAATAAATAGTAAGCAGCAGTAAGGAGGTATTATCACCCCCAACCCTTAAGAAAAATTCAAACTTCGACATTGGTGGTGGTGTTATAGAAAGTTTCACTTATTGAGAAAAGGTCATTAGAGAATTACTGAGAATAATGTAAAATATGTTAGACTACCTGATTTCAATTTCGTGGTACAACTCGGTGGTCAAAAAAGGGCAACCTTTTACGCTGCCAGATTATGTCAGGTAAGCGTGGTACAACTCGGTAGTCTCCAAACTGACAATTACCCCATTATTTTAATTCAATAGTATTTCAAGATTTATAAACATTGAAAACAACATTATTAAAGACACAATTATTCAAAGCGAGTCAATTTTCTGGGTGAATACTTCATAGTAACAATACTTCCAACACCATTTGAGTCCACTTCAATATTACCATTGTAATTGAAGATTTTATTAAAATTAGATTGAACGTTGTTCAACGCTCTTTTCATAACTAGTTACGTAAATAACTATTGTTTTGAAAGTGTTTGCTTCACCTGAAACAGCTAGTGGATAACAATTATTATCTTGAGATCTCTACGTATATTTTCTCTCGAATCGTGAAAATAAAAGATACAATACATAACACACGTTTCGACGTTCCTATTATATTTATTGGCATTCCTATCGACTCTTTGTTTCATATTTCTGCACATAATGCAAGTTTGAGAATCCGATTTGTCTTCTATTTTTTTTTTAATTTTGCAGAACGTGAAAGAGGTAAGCGACATTTTCCATCAACGTAATGAGTGCCAACTTTTCAGTGAACGGATTCGGAAAATTGGATACGGTTCATTTGACGGGGAATTGGAAAAAGTCAAACTGAGACAACTACTTCCCACGTTACCCAATTACTCCTCTACCGCCCGAAGTAATATAAAATTTACTAGGGGTTCGTCTAAGAAGGACAGGACGATTCATTGTGATCTGAAGTCGTCACACGGATTCCCGAACTATTTCTATTTCAATGCAATTGAAAAAGTTTCTGCATTTCGTACAAAAATAGATTAGTTTGACTTTGGAAAAATTTAATTTCCATTTAAATAAACTTGAAGTAGGTGAAATAAATTCAATTTCTTCTTCATATTTTTTGTCGTACCTTCATCATTCAATTGAACACCAATATTATTCCTGATAGTTGGTTTGTTTTGTTACTCACAATGTTACATAAAGGTGGACCAATGGAAAACCCAGGAAACTACAGAGGCTTGGCATTACTAAATTCATGTTTTAAATTATTCACCAATATCTGAATGGGCGGAAGGACATCACATTCTACCTGAGAGTCAAGCAGGATTTCGTAAAGGCTGCGGTTGTATTGACAATGTTTTCACCTTAATTTCTGTGATCCATATCCATATTAGACTCAGGAGAAGGAAACTTTTTGCAGTTTTTTTTTGGTCTCAAAAGAGCTTTCGATTCAGTAAAACACAATATATTGTAGCTTAAACTATTCTACTATTTATTAAAACCCTTTATAATAATGCATTATTTAAAGTGAAAGGAAACAATGGTTTTTCTAAATCGTTTGATGTAACCACTGGAGTACTACAAGGAGAGCCTATGGAAGACTTGGAAGATTTTTTCATCAATAAAGGGGCTCAAAGTGTAGATATCGACAAACGGGATCAAATACTAGCATTACTTTATGCTGATGACCTTGTAATTTTGGCCTATTCTGAGATAGATGTGGCAAAAAACTCAAAATTTTGGAAGAGTACACCCCATTAAACGGTTTAACAGTTAATATTTCCAAAACTGAAATCATGCAATTTTCTAAGGGAGGATTTCGTCAGGCAAATTATTCTTTCTATCTCAACAATCAACAGGTGCCTATGACAAACGAATATGTTCACTTGGGTATTTCCCTGACTTCTTCTTGTATTTTTATTAAAATGGCAGTCGCAACTGTGAGTGAAGGTAATCAAGCTGTTGGAGCAATTATACCTATTATGTGTAAAGCTAAGGTCAATACATGGTTACCTAGAATTAAATTATTTGAATCACTCGCTCTAAGTGTCATGTTTGGCTGTATGGGGTCTGGGGATTACGTAACGTAATCAAACAGGTAGGGTCAAGTTAACCCATGATATATTCAAGTTAGCAATCAATTGGTTGGAAAAAATTCTCCTAATGGAAAATACTCGATTTCCCAAGCTTTGTTTTCCTCGCTTGCGACAACTTGCAAGTTCTTCCGAAGAACGTTTTAATTGGACTACTCAAATGCGTACTCTATTTGACCTTGCGGGAGGTTTGAATGTTTGAGAAAACCTCGATCTAAAATCACTAAGAAATAATCCAAAGACTCTTTTTGAAAATTTATACAATAAACTAAACTGTATGGATCTTAGTTTGGCACTGCGGTGCTCTTTTATGAACTTATACACCAGATTGAATATTACTGCCCAAGTAAAACAATACCTGTTACTTAAACTACCCATACAAGTCACTCGCACTCTCGCACAATTACGGATGTCCAATAGCCATAAAACTTTTTTCTCTTTTAATGGTAATAGCTATAATATTAACCCGGAAAAACTATGCACGGCTTGTAATAAGAATGAATACGAAACCCTCCACCATTTGTTATTTGATTGTCCAATATATTCAGTAATGAAGCCAAAAGTTAATTGTTTTGACAATTTTAATGCACTAATTTCGACTCTGAATAACCTTAGTTATGAATCTGCCAAGAAAATTACTGGATATATACGGAATATTTTAAAATTACGTTCTTTTATTTTGAATGAATAATTTTATGCTATTGTTTAATTTTGTTATTCTCGGAGAATATTGACATGTTTGTTAACCCCGAACCCTTGCTGTAAACTTAATGTTTGAGAAGCAATAAATGTATTATTATTATTATTATTATCATTCAGTTGAACAATTTTTTGTCATTTCATTTGTTTCCATATCTCCCCCAGATTACTACAGAATTTCTAACCATATATACTTTCCCAAGTATTTGGATCTACCAAGAATATCATTACTACCTGGTTATTTCAACAAACACATGTTTCGATCTACCAAGCATATCATGTTATTACATCGAACACTCATTAACTCAAGTGTTTGGATCTACCAAGCATATCATGTACTACCTGATTATTCCAATAGACACTTCTTCACTTAAGTGTTTGGATCCACCAAGCATACCATTAACTTCTTGATTATTCAAACAGACACATCTTCACCTGAGTGTTTGAATCTACCAAGCATATCATAAACCACCTATACTGTATTTGAAAATCAAGAGAGAGTAAATTCCCAGAAATGTTTTGCAGTTATCAGTGTTAAAGGCAGTAAACCATAGACGTGCGTTTTCAAAATTAAGTAGTGTTATTTCTGGCAACATAACCTTTAACTTGAGCCCATATCAATTCTATCGGATTCAGCTCACAATGGTAGGGTGGTAAACGAAGGATTTCAATTTCTTGTTTTTTGGCTATCTCCTCAATATAATATTTTTTATAATTTTGCTTATGTTTCTTAGCAATAGTTAACAATTCTGCCCTCAGCATTGTATTGTCAAAGGC